>JAKTQZ010000041.1:0-131633 GCA_030579435.1 Ogataea nitratoaversa
AACTTGAAGAGTTAAAAAGACTAAACCCAACGACATTAGGAAATAAGGTGGATCAACAGCGTTTGAGAACTTTATAATAAGGTGGATCAACAGCGTTTGAGAACCTTACATTTTAAAAAAATTGGATTATGTTATAATATAACATTTCAGCTTATGTAATAAATTACGTAATTATGACGTAAGCACTATACTTTAGATTGTTCTTTTTTATTTAATTTTGTGTGTAACAATATGTATAAGGGATGTTTAATTATATTCTTCTGGAGTACTTGACAAAGTGTTTAAATAGCTTGAACATAATGTAATTTTGACATCCTTCTATGAAGATGGTGTGTGCTGTGGTATTGGTGAAAATTTTTGAGGCTATTTGGGAGATGAAAGAATAAAAGTATCATTGAAATTATAAAAAAAAGACAGTTTTAATTTTGAAAGTTTACAATATTTCACTTATAGGAGATATATTAATGCTATCAGTCAAATAGAACTAGCTCAATTCCTATATTGAATTGGGTCATAAGAGTTTACAATGATATAACAGACTTTTATTGGGAATGAAACAAATTTAATACAAAAGAGACTCAAGAACAAGTGAAATTAGTTTAATCTAAAACATATCACGCTGCCTATTGGCTTGATACAGTGATATGTTCAAAAAAACAATAAATCTACAAAAGAAAAAGATATCATACTCACCTGTTTAACCTGCCAAATGACTTTTTGACTTCTAGATAACTCCATCCTTATTCGAAGGTGGATTGAACCAAAGAAGGGTAAATAAAGGAGATTCAGATTAATTCGAGGCGATTTTAATTACGACGCAATTTTCGTTGTAGGACGGGTTTGGCGCAAAAATTAAATAATTATAAAAAAATTTATTATGCAAATCGACGCGACTATTCTGTACTTTTCGATCATTGAGAGATCTTAATATTTGTATCTCAGTTTTACCCGGCTCTAAATTTTTTTATTTTTTTAATTTATTTTTCAATTATTTATTTGAAAAAAAAAATAGTACTAGATAATAATACAACTAAAAGTTACTTTTCATCTGAAATTTGGGATAAGGAAATTATTCAACAAAGGATCTTTTGTTTCAAATAAATAGAATTTGTGTCAAGAATGAGTACCAACAAGAAGAAAGCTTTGGATTCCAGAATCCCAGCATTAATAAGAAATGGAGTTCAAACAAGAGAAAGAAGTTTTATTATTATGGTTGGTGATAAATCAAAGAATCAAATCCCAAATTTACATTATCTTATGATGAACTCTAATCTTAAAATGAACAAATCGCTTTTATGGGCATATAAGAAAAAATTATTAGGTTTTACCTCACATAGAAAGAAAAGAGAAGATAAAATCAAGAAAGAAATCAAAAGAGGACAAAGAGAACCTAATGAATTGGATCCATTTGAAGTTTTTATTTCAAATCAACAAATTAGATACGTTTATTATAAAGAAACAGAAAAAATTTTAGGTAACACTTATGGAATGTGTGTTTTACAAGATTTTGAAGGTTTAACCCCTAACTTAATGGCAAGAACAATTGAAACCGTTGAAGGTGGTGGATTAGTTGTCATATTATTGAAGTCAATGAACTCTTTGAAGCAATTATACACAATGACAATGGATGTTCATTCACGTTACAGAACTGAAGCACATAATGATGTTGTTGCAAGATTCAATGAACGTTTTTTGTTATCATTATCAGATTGTAGAACTTGTTTAGCATTGGATGACGAATTGAACGTCTTACCTGTCTCCGGAGGTAGAAGCGTTAAAAGATTACCGCCTGCTGATGATGATGAAATATCACCAAAGGAACAAGAATTGAAAGAGTTGAAAGAAAGCTTGGCAGATACACAACCTGCTGGATCTTTAGTCGCTTTATCAAAAACCGTGAACCAAGCTGAAGCCATTTTAAGATTCATTGATTCAATTGCTGAAAAGACTTTGAATACAACAGTTACATTAACTGCTGGTAGAGGTCGTGGTAAGTCTGCAGCCTTAGGTGTTGCCATTGCTGCTGCTGTTGCACAAGATTATTCGAATATTTTTGTCACTTCGCCTTCTCCAGAGAATTTGAAAACATTATTTGAATTTATTTTCAAAGGGTTTGATGCTATGGGATATGTGGAACATCAAGATTACGACATCGTCCAATCTACAAACCCAGCATTTGCTAAAGCTATCGTCAGAGTTGATATCAAGAAATCAGGCCATAGACAAACTATTCAATATATTTCACCAACTGATAATCATGTGTTGGGCCAAGCAGAACTAGTTATTATTGATGAAGCTGCTGCTATTCCATTACCTGTTGTTAAGAAATTATTAGGTCCTTACTTAGTGTTTATGGCCTCGACTATAAATGGTTATGAAGGTACCGGAAGATCATTGTCATTGAAATTGATTCAACAATTAAGAGATCAATCCAATTCTATAATAAGAGATAATACTCAAACTCAAGTGGTTTCAAGAGATAACAATAAAAACAGTAGTTCATTGTCAGATATCGGAATCAGAGGACGTAATTTGGTTGAAGTTGTGTTAGAAGAACCGATCAGATATGCACCAGGAGATCCAGTTGAAAATTGGTTAAATAAATTATTGTGTCTTGATGCTAAATTAACAAAATCTACTAAATTTAATAGCACAAGAGGTTGCCCTCATCCAAATGATTGTTCTCTATATTACATCAACAGAGACACATTATTCTCATACGATCCAGTCTCTGAAAACTTTTTACAAAAAATGATGGCACTATTTGTTTCTTCCCATTACAAAAACTCTCCAAATGATTTACAATTGATGTCCGATGCACCAGCACATCAACTCTATGCCTTGTTTGGCCCAGACGTGGGTAAAGATGGGTCTATCCCAACACCATTATGTGTTATTCAGCTAGCTTTAGAAGGTGAAATATCAAGAGAATCAGTGTTGAGTAGTTTAAGTAGAGGTGTTAGAGCAGGTGGGGATTTAATTCCTTGGTTAGTTTCACAGCAGTTTCAAGATGACGATTTTGCTTCATTATCCGGTGCAAGAGTGGTTAGAATCGCAACTAATCCTGAATACATGGGTATGGGATATGGATCTAGAGCATTGGAATTGTTGACTGATTATTTTGAAGGTAAGTTTGCAGATGTTACTGAGGGATCTGCATTTGACGATGATAAATTCTCATTAAAAAGATTAAGTGATAATGAGATTGAAAAATCAACTTTGAAAGAAGAGATCAAGCCTAGAAAAGAAGATAAGTTGCCACCACTATTCATCAACCTTTCTCATAAACCACCATATTATTTACATTATCTTGGTGTTTCTTATGGTTTGACTCAACAATTGCATAAATTTTGGCAAAACTCAAAATTCACTCCAGTTTATTTAAGACAAACAGCTAATGATTTGACAGGTGAACATACTTGTGTCATGTTGAAAGTTTTAACTAATAGAGAAAATCAATGGTTACGTGAATACGCTAAAGATTTTCATAAGAGATTTATCAATTTATTATCTTACAATTTCCACAAATTTCCATCGATTCAAGCTTTGACTGTTTTAGAAGCTACTACTAAGATTGATGGTTTCTCTACTGCTGATATAACGGAACAACTAAGTAAAAGTCAACTGGATAAATCATTTTCACCATTTGATTTGAAGAGATTAGAATCATATGCTAATAACTTGATTGACTATCACGTCATAGTTGATATGATGCCATATGTTGCCTCTTTATATTTCCAAGGAAAAGTCTCCGAGAACGTGAAACTATCGCACGTCCAAGCAGCCATTTTGCTAGCAATTGGATTGCAACATAAGGACATGGATCAAATCGCCAAAGAATTAAACATCGAATCTAACCAAGCAATGGCAATGTTTGCTAAAATCATCAGAAAAATGTCCACTTATTTCAAAGAGTTATTACACGATGCAATTTCTGAAGAGATGCCTGTTTTAGAAGACGAACAAGTTCAAGAAATGAACGGTGTGATCAAGGAAGAAATTGACATTGAAGGGATTGAAAGGGAGTTAGCTGATGACTTGAACATTGCTGGAAGTGAAGCTGTTCAAGGATTAAGAGAAAAACAGAAGGAATTGATTAATGCTTTGAATTTAGAGAAATATGCAATCAACGAACATGGTAATGAATGGAAAAGTAATAAGAAGACCTTGGATAAGGTAGTCTCCAAAGGGGCAGGTGTTGTTAGTTTGAACAGTGGTAAAAAGAGAAAGAAGGATACAGATGGTGCTGAGAAGATCTACACTGAAGAGATGAAAGTTTTTACAAAGAAGACCAAGAAACCAAAGAAATAGATCAACAATACTCTAAAAATGAATGACCAATCAATAAAAACAATGTAAATATATACATGTACTTTAGATATATAAATAAACAACCTCTATCTATATGGAAGCTAGAATAACTTTCAGCACACCGTCCAGTAATATGTCAAATGATGTATTATTATCATTATCAAACCCAACTATCCCTAATTTTTCTTTAGCGTACTCATTCAACTCGACTTTATTCAACTTGACCAATTGCTCATCATCCCCACTCACAAACAAATGTTTATGATTTCTATAATACTCTGGCCAAACAAGATCTCTGAAATAATGAGGAGGGTCAATCCAAACACCAGAATCAATCAAATACTCTCTTGAATTTCTTCTTCCTTGCAAAGTGTCAAAATCGGTCTTGAAAAACAGTTTTATATCAAGTAACTTGATCAATTCTATGTCGTGAAATAGTAAGAACCCATCAAGGAGTATAAACTTGAGCTTGCTTTGCAAGTGATTACTTTTCGATTCGATCGAATGAGCGGTTGATTTGTAAATGCTGGATAGTCTTTCGTTGGATAGTTTGAAATCCAAATCACTTGTCTCTTTCGATGTTTTAGCGTACTTGTAGTTTGGAATCTGTTTGAAGTCTGATAAAGTCCATTTCAATTGCTGTATATCTATAGCCTCCTTAGAATCCCAGTTTTGTTCATGCAATTTTTCATCTATTGGAATTTGATCATCAGGTAGGTAGAAATCATCTTCGTGTAGTAAGACAGAATTTGGTAAGATATGGTGTAACACTTTGGAGACTGTAGTCTTTCCAGAACTTGAAGCTCCACTGATTCCTACTATAATCACCTTTTCCTCTTGATCCGACATGATCTACGATGAGTTCAAGTGTTCTCCATTTACATACATACTAATCAAAAGACATAACTCAAATCCATGCTACAAATGCTTATCAATTTTAATAGTGCATTTTCTAAAAACTTTGGGACTCACTGCATTAAGTTTTGGTTGTCTCGCGAGAGAAAACAGTGGGATGAAACTGTTTATTAATCAAGAGTCATTTGCTTGCTTAACTCTTTCTTTATGTGTACAACCGCTTTATCTCATTAACCAATATATCACATAACAATGTCCGACCCAATAAATGCAAACCCAACCGTTCTTGACATAAGTCAACTTCCCAAAAGAGTCGAAACAAAGAGTCACTCCAAATCATATAGTGCTCAAGAATTTGAAGAGAGTCAAATCTATTCCAAATTATTCAACTTCTCGTTACTTGCCTCAGCAACCAAACCAAATGCAGTTGTTACGGATTTCTCATCTTTGTCATTAACATTACCTGAATTGACTGATGATGATGATACACAATCTCTTGATGACGATGACGATAACGATGACAATAACAATCACTCGATAACGACAACGACAGCCACCACCACGACCGCCACCACTAACGAATCAATAGATTCCCAAGAGATCTTTGATTTGATTTCCACCATATGCGACCCAGAACATCCATTGACGCTAGGACAATTGGGTGTTGTGAACTTGAGCGATATAAAAGTGACAGACCCTCAGGATAAATCTCAAATCGGAGAAGTTTTGATCCGTATCACCCCAACGATAACACATTGTTCACTAGCGACCTTGATAGGACTAGGGATTAGAGTTCGCTTAGAAAGATGCTTGCCGAAGAGGTTTAGAATAGTGATTTTGTTAAAAGAAGGGTCTCATCAGAGCGAGAATCAAGTTAATAAACAGTTGAACGATAAAGAAAGGGTGAGTGCTGCTTGTGAGAATGAACAGTTGCTGAAGGTGATCAGTCACATGTTCAGTACTTGTCAGTGATGATCTTTATTAGTTATGTATATAGATATGTAATACATAATACATAATAACCAGTACCTCTCCTCTTCCCCCTTTTTGTCTCTAATAAGACACCGAAACCATGCTAAATTAATGACAAAAAATTGATACATCCCAAGTCGAGCCGCACCAATAGTAAAATTTTTCCAACGAATATTGCGAACTTCTCGTTGGCGAATAAATAAAACAACTGGAGACAAATGAATAGCATAGGTTTGCTAAGTAGTAGCTATTGAATGGTGTTGATGGTGCTACTAGAATAAATTTATCCATATACAAGCAATCATAAAAATGGTCACATTAACTAAAATTGAAGACGAAGAAAAACCCGTCGTGATCGATCAAACTGAATCCAACTCCAACGACCAACAAAAGAACGAAGAGTCTTCCTCATCAGAAGAAGAATATTCTGATGATGAAGAATACGATGATGATTTCAATCCTAACGAAACTTTGATTGAAAGAATTGAAGCGTTAAAAGACATAATCTCCCCAGAACAAAGAGAAGCATTAATTTCATTCTACTCAAACACACAATCCACAATCAAGACCTTGTCTAATAAATTAGGCTCTGGATTATGGATATTATCTACGTCTGTTTTATTGTTGGGTATTCCATTGGCTTTAAGTATTTTTGGAGAAAGTCAATTGATTGAACTAGAAAAAGAAATGCAATTACAACAAAGTTCAAATGAATTATTAGCTCCTGGTTCTGAAGGTGCATTCCAGCAACAACAGCAACAGCCTGGTGCACCAGCTGTTTAAATCTTCTCCTTAACGTTGATTTATTTCACTTTCATGTTTGTGTTTTGCTCTCACAAGGTGAAATAACCCTGTTATACCTTTTGTATATATCTGTTATTTTACAACTCCCCTACTCCTAACTTTTTCTTGATGAGAAGAACTTATGTTAAAATCGATTATTCTTCTTATTTATGTTTGTTATGTATAAACCTTCACTTTTAAAAAAAGAAAGTCGAGCTATTTATAGATGTACACAAGTACATGAAATGATATATGTATTTATGTAGAATGACAAATGTTGAAAAATTTTTGGGCATTTATCAATTAGAAAACTTTTTGATGCTTGATAGAAAGAGCGTAAATATCTAAATGTGTTGTAATCTCCGTAATAATCTCTAATACAAACATTCCATGAATACCCAGAGCTAATCCTAACCCAACGTAAACAACAACAGGTATTGCATCAGAGTAGCCAACTTCATAAATCTTAGTCAATAATTCAATTGATAATATTTGTAAGACCGGTAAGAACATTGGCAAGTTAATGAATGGGAAATCTTGTTTAGTTAAATGACCAATAATAATTCTACCCACCGTGAAAGCAATTGTTGAACCAATAGTCAACATAATTGGTGTTGTATAATTGTATAAGATATCGTCGTGCAAGAACAATAACACAAAAACAGTGAAATAGTATCCAAAAAAAGGAACCAGTCCCTCCATAGCTTTGGTTCTTTCTTTTGAATTTGTAACAGACTTTAAAACGTTTCTTCTGGCAGATTCGATATTGAAGTAAAGGAAAAATGCACCAAATACAATAGCCAATTGTGTGGAATCGATAGAATAATGATCACTGTAACCTAATGAGCTTAGATCAACTTGAAAAACGGTAAAATTCCACAAAGATTGTCCTTTGAAACCAGTCAAAACGAATAATCCAATCAACAAGCAGATTCCTTCAACTGGTCCACTACATTCACTTAAGTACAACTTATGAGTATGATACTCTTCCCAAGTCGATAAGTAAAAATTCATTAAAGTTGCAAATTGTGAAGCAATAATGTACCAGCCTTTGCCTAATCCTGCTACACTTGCAAATATGAAAATTGATAATGTTGTGTTTATAGCATCTACACAATGATCGAATAATTCACCCAGAGGACCAGATTGACCCGTTCTTCTAGCATGGATTCCATCACAGGCGTCAAAAGTTTGGTATAAGAATAATGCAAGTGCATGGATAATATAAACCACAAATGGAGACTCTCTATTGAATTCAGGATCTATATAGAAAACAATAGATATTGAGATCAAGATAAAAAATAAACCAGATAAGGTGACCATATTAGGAGCCATTGATAATGGGAAAAGCTTTTCAAATTGGATCCAAAATCGCTTTAAAAAATACTTTGTCAGAAGGGAACGATCTTCAGATTGGTATCTAGATAAACCAAAAAATAAATGAGGTAAAGGAGTTAGTATGTTTGAATTAGCTTAAACAAAGAGAAATGTAAAAAAAAGGTAACATACTTGTATTCTTTCAAATGAGGAAGAGAGGAGTAAGGCAAGAAGTAACCCATATTGATTATAATATGCTTGATAGGTGATGTATGAATTTAATCAACAGATGGTAATAAACATAGGTATGTACACTAACAAACAAGATAAACATATATATATATATACCAACAAAAACAAATCATCAAAACAGGTACAAAATCATCAAACTTGCTGAAATTTCAGATTCAGATCTGAGAAAAATTATGTAATGATGAGGTCAGCGGATGAGTAGAGCTAAACATGTGAAAATTAATTTCTTTGGATTATATAAAATAGAATAATGAATAATAATATATAAGATAATTGAAAAGAATATATAGATATTTCAGAAGTTTGTTAGATAACAATAAATGGATTAAAAGACTCCATCAAGGAACCTTCTAGCTATTTCAACACCCAAGAAGGTGGCGGCATTAGCAGGGAAACTTCTAGCAAGTGCTGGTCCAATACCAGGGAAAAATGCCTTAGCACCACCCTTAGCATATATATTCTTCGTAACTTGAGAAATACTCACTTTAACATCGGAACTCTGTTGAACAGATTTGATTGTATCGATAGGGAAAACAGAAACCCACATGGAAACACCAGCAAATCCACCAGCTGTCATGATTGTTGGGATAGAAGCGGATTCTCCTATTGGAGTCCATCTATTTTTCAAATATTCATAAGTTGCGAAATAAACAGCAGATCCTGGTCCATCTCTAGCTAGAGTTGCAGCAGAACCTTTAAAAATGGATTTTAAACCACCTTGTTTGTATAATTTGGACACAGTACCACCAAATGAAACATTCTCTTTTGTTGTTTGCATAACAACTTTAACTCTTTCGAACGGTGCCGCTATTAATGTAGTTGGGATAGCACTGAAAAACCCAGCAGCACTGATTTCACCAATTGAAAGCTTAGCATCAATTGGATTCTTATTATTGACATAACAAACTAATTTCTTACCAACATCATAACCCCAGAATGAAACTGCAAACATTGGGGTGACTCCTAATAGTGGAGAAGTAACACCTTTATAAAAACCCAATGGACCATGTGAAGCTAGTGTTCCTTTCAATGCTTGAGTTGTAGATTGATATTGGTTCGTTTGTAATAGGACTTTTGTTAAATCAAATGGGTGTCCCGTTAGGACAGCACAGATACCACCGAAGCCACCTGCTGCGAAGGACTTGATGTTATCGATAAGAACATTATCAGCCACTATACTATCTGTTTCGTCCATTGTTGTGTATGTGTATGTATATATATATATATATATATATATATTATAAAATGAGGAGATGGATGAATAGACAAGTAGTAGTAGAAGTTGGTAAACACGATATAATATAAAAAATAGTGATAAAGAGGGTACTCAGCTGTTCTTATATAGTCTTGTCTTGTCTTGTCTTGTCTTGTCTTGTCTTGGGACTCTTTAGTTTTGTTTGATCTTTTTTGATACTCTTGTTTTGAAGAGATTCGCACGTGAAAAATTAACTCTTTTTAATGCACATATATTACACCCCACAAATTCACATTCACCCCAGGAGGAAGAATATATAAACACATTCAAAACATATCAAGTAACAGTTAAAACAGTACAAATCATTAGAAAACTTCCTCTAACTGCGCTCAATCATCATCATCAGCATGACAATCAACGTTCCAAAGGAAGTGACTACAATCACCAACTACAATCCCTGTACTGAGTACTACTCACTCCCCCACACACAGACACACTCTTCAAAGTTCCGTTAATCCTCGCGAAGCATCATTCGGTCTGTCATTAAACAGCAACGGGTTTTTGTTTTTTAAAAAAATGATTTTTTTTTTCTTTTCCCCTAACGGGTTTATACACGTGACTGCAGAAACGTGATGTGATGTGAATATAGGGGTTGGTTTATTGAAAATTATTATTCATTAAAGATCATAAATATTATACACAACTAATTACTTAACATAATGCCTAAACATCTCAAACTTTGATCCTTATCAACTATCAACTCCTCAGTGAATTTAACTAAATCATCTTCGAAATTTTCAATGATATCAATTGTTAAAATTTCCATCAATCTTGTTATTTTATTATCAATCACAATTAGATAATCATCATACCTATCTTTATTCATTAAATTGTCACTATCAATACCTGAACCAAACGATGCATGGTTAATAGTAGTTGTGGAAGCGACTGGCGAAAGAAGAATATCAGTTATTGAGATCATCTCAATTAGTAAATCATTGAATCCATTGTTCAATTCAATAAACTTATTGATTATTTTGATGAATGAATCAATCTGATTGATGTATCTTGTGGATGAAAGTAATTTGGATCTTGTAATTGATGTTATGTAGTCATGATGTATTTTTGTCAATTCATCTAGATTATAATCATTATATTTATTGTTCGATGGGGAATTGATTGTGCCGTTTGTAGTTACGGATGATGGGACAACACTGTTTTGATTTTCAAATGATTTGATGAATTCATCATCCAATTGAATTCTACCAGATTCTAATGATTTCAAATTCCTTGAATTTCTGATAATAGGAATTTCAAATTCTTTATTCTTAGTTAATTTGTGAATCAAATTGAGGTAATTTTTTTCAATTATTTCTAAATCAACAAAACTTGTAATTATATTAATAAACTTGATAAATTCATTTCTCAATATATTCAATCTTTTAAAAGTTTTGGATAACCATAAATATCTTAATTCAACAACAGATAATTGATTTTTGTTTTTGTTCCTCTTTATTGTTTTAGAATTTTTGTTAATTTGTCTCAATGAATTTTTTCTTAAATTATTTGATTCATTCCATCCTATATTTAATAAATAACTGATTTTTTGTAATTTTAACAAAAAATTGAACATTTTTAAATATTCTTTTGAACTATTCAATGGTTTCATTATAATTGAATCAATTGGTTTTGATACTTGAAAGTCTAATGTGAAGCAATCCCAACCTATGTTACCATGACCCATTTCTAATAATCTTGCATCTATTCTATTTATTACATCTTTTGACAAATTTCTTAAACTTGAATTCTCAATTGATTCTTGTAATACTTTTAATAGTTGATGACTTGATACATTTGTTGAAGATTCATTAAAGAGTTCTAGACCTTTCAAAATTATTGAATTTATAAAATCTCCTCTATTCATTAATAAAAACCAATGTAAAAATTCAATTTCTTTAATTAATCCATATTTATCATATAATATATGATTCAAATATCGTAAAATTTCTTTGTATTGTAAATTAATTAGATACCGTAATTTTTTAGGATTTGTATCAATTAAGTTCCCAATTTGTTTGATAATTTCAGAATATTTGTTGGATATTTCATAAACCCATTTCAATTCCTTACAATCCTTTTTCAAGAAAATTATGGATTTACCAATCTGATAAATTAATTCAGCTGTTTCATCAACTAAAAAATTCGGAACTTTATCCTTATTGAAAAGATATTTTTTTTCTTTATTCTGATAAATGAAAAAGTCATTATCATTATTATTATCTAGTCTCCCTTCTAATAACCAAGTTTTAATTATATCATGATAGGGATCAACACAAACCCTGAATAAAACAACGGATAACTCTTTCAATTGCAAATCCCCCATTTCTGTAAAGCCATGAATTGAGGATAGAAATTCACTTGTATTTAAAATCTCCAATTGATTACTTAAATAATAAAAAAATCTTAATTTGATTATAGAATCAAATAATTCAACATGTATTGACATCAATGTAATCTCACCAGATTGTAATCGCTGTTGATTGAAAATTGCATTGATCAATTGATTGTACTCTAACAATTGATTCTGCAAAAAACTCAAGAAGGCAATCTTCACTTGAGAATTATTATTAGTGTTTAAATTATTCTTATTCAACCCTCCAACTCGATTCGAGTCGATCAACAACTTCAATTTCTTATAGATCAAAGCTGGTTCAAACAATTTATACAACAGTCCAACTGTACCAACACTTAAATTCAAGGGAACTTTACTAATTATTACGTTCTCACCTCTGTCAATAACATCGATAGGAAACATATTACTAGTTGATCCATTCAATAAAAACACTAAATTTTGTATGATCTCAGATTCACTTATCAAAATTGATGAGTAAAGCTTTGAAGTATACTCACTTAATGGTTTACCCTGAACTAATGACGAGGAACGAAAACTATATGATGATGGCCTATTCGTGTTGGTGTTGTTGTTATTATTATTGTTGTTGTTGTTGTTGCTTGCTGAGGAAGGTTGCATGAATCCAGGTGATGATAGTACAAATCGATTAGGAGTGTTCCCGTGAAACGGACTTGACACAACATTGTTAATATTGCCAAGTTTTGTTTTGTGCACTATACTAGTATCCAAATCAATATTTCTGTCACTCAATATTGAATCAAGTCGTATCAGATACCTAGTGAGTTCATCGCGATTTTTAATTCTTGTTAATTCTTCCACAGTTTGATTCAATTTGTCCCATAATAACCCACCCCCTGATTGACGAAAAAAATGCTCTCGATATTGGGCCAGCCATTCAGAGGTGTAGTCAAATGAAACATCAGAAGTCGATTGTTGTAATAGTCCATATAAATGATCAGTTAATTCAAGTAGAAATTTCGGTCCATATTCATTCTGTGGTACTATATTCTTGAGTAACCGAAGTAAATAATTCTTTGTGAGTTGGTCTGACTCAGACATTACTACTATTTCATCAACAGCTGCCTGATTTGTATAACTATATGAATTCAGTTAAGATTAAACAGACTAATACACGATACACATGGTGAAATAGATATAAACAAATGAATTAGTTGAATTTATTAATTATAATTGTAAACAAAGGAGATAATGTTCGCGTAGGGATGTGCAAAGTGATTATGTAATGAAAATATACAAAATTTCAATATTAAATAGGATAAGTTATCTCAAATTTGAAAATAAAATTTATTATACATTAACTCAAAATACATTTTGCTGATTGATTTATTCAGTATTTGATATCTACTCCTATATATTCAAAAGCTCAGATGCTAACTTAACCACTGCTCATCAACAAGTAACTTCTGAACCTCGTGCGCAAAGAACCCATCATCTTTTTCAATGACAGCACTTGATTTCTCTTGTGCTTGCCCCTCTTTGCCACAATCAAATCCGAAACTAGTCATCTTATCAGGATAATTTTTAAAATTATAGTACTTTAACAAACACCGCAACGAGAGTTCATTCTCATATGACTTCTTCAACCTGTCGTTCAAATTGACTATGAATAAACTATTCAACCATTGATCTCTCAAACCTACTTTGGAGAACAAGTAAACAAATGAAATTAAGTCCATGTTATTAGATCGCCATTTCTTCCCATTGAATGGACTTATCAATTTGATTGTTTTCAGTATCGGTTTATAAAAATTCATGTTGTAAACCGTGAGGTAAAATCGTAATGTTTCTGTTGGGCGGACTTCAAGCAGTTTGTAAATACGTTGTAATTTAAAATTTGATATTGTATAGTATAAGATTTTCAATAAATTTGTTAAAATCAAACAATAACGTTTGTTCGGTTTGAGAATTTTCACTTTGTATTGCAAAGGTAAGAAAGCGTCATATGCGTCATAAACAGCTTTGGAGAACACCGTATCATATTGTGTATCTTCATCAATATGAAAATTCTCACTGGATCTTTCAAATGGTTCATTTGATGATATTGAAAGTGACATTAAAAAAAAACTATACTCTTTCAAATTATATAACAGTTCGTAATCACAATAAATCATTCTATTTTTGATTAAAAGATCAGGTTCATGAAATTCAAAATTACATTCACAATTCGTTTGATTACTACTTAGTAATTTGAATAACAATATGTAGTAGTCATTATCATAAATCAAAGATTGAAAGTATTCATATTTCAAAACATGTGATAATTTGAACCATTTCAAAAGTAAAAATAGAATGGTCGATGAACTTTTTAAAGAAGTTTCCTTCATTCTTAATACATCTAATTTTTGTTTTTCATGATCTTTCAACAATTTAGTTATTATTGGCTTCTTCAATGACTGGGAATTTTCTTGTTCTTGTTGCTGTTGTTGCTGCTGCTGCTGCTGCTGACCTTGTTGGTTTGGCTTCGCCGGTGGGGGCAATATATTCGACGAAACCATTTGGAGCATCACTATAACTAATGAATTCAAGTATGGCAAACAATCACTATAAAATTTCTCAACTCTTTGTAATGAAACAATTTCTTCAACAAAGATTGGATTTTCCAATTTATCTTTTTCAGTATAGATGAATTTCTCTTCATTGATTGTATCTAATCCTGGTAATAAACCTTGTTCTTCTTTAATGAACATTTCATAAGTTTTAACAAATTGAATTGAATTGAAGTTATCCTTAACATGTGCAAAGAAAATATCTCCGGCCTGTTTGATACTGAATGGTACTTGATCTTTGAATGGATATAAATTAGCAAATTGCGGTTGAGTAACAAACATTTTTTTCTTACCTTGTCCATTAAAATGCTCAAACTCTGATATATTTGAATGATTCTGTGAATTTCCCGTATGTTGAGGGGTTAATGTTGGTGATGGTGCTGGGGTGGCAATATGAATGGAAGGAGGATAAATATCTGTATTTCCTGCGGGTACTCTCGGTTTAAAGTTATGATGTTGATTGATTAATAAAGATGATGTATTTATTAATTTGGATATGGTTTCTGATTCCGAATCTTGATCATTATTTGCGCTGATTTCCAAAATTTTAGAGACTTCGTATTTTGGTGGTGTAAATGTTGGATATCTGGTTATTAATTCGTTCCTATAATAGTGGTAATCTAATGGTGATATGGTCTCGTTTGTGTTTTCGAACCCTTTGAGGAAGTCTGAATGTTTTTTAGTAACACTTGTTGCGGATGTTGTTGTAGCCGTTGACAAAGATGATGATATAGATGTAGTGGGACTTGATGTGTTTTCATTTCCGGTGGTTTTATTATTACCATTTCCGAAGATTTTCCCAACATCAAATTTATAGTTCAAAAATGACTTTGTAGATTGTAGTTTTTCTTGATCGCCAAATAGCAAAATAATCAACTTGGAAAGTATGAGAATTACATTTCTGGTTTTATAATATTGAGCCGAAGTGAAAGAAGAAGGTTGATTGGAATCTGGTGGTGATCCTGGTGAGCCACCATTCGTCTGTTGTTGTTGGTGTGTATGTTGTTGCTGTTGCTGTTGCTGTTGTTGTTGACCTTCTTTTTCTTCAGTCTCGCTGGTCATCCATCTCCATGAATCAATTGATTTCACCAATACCGCCAACAAATCTGATTTATCGATAATACTCGAGAGTTTTTCTAGATTTTTAAAATTATCTTCATCATTCAAAGTTAAAAATCTTGTTACTATTGTGAACAATATAGTTAAAGAATAATAAAACTCATTTGACCAAAGTTGTAGTAATTTCTTATTGTTATTGTCTTTAGGTTTTTCATCGTTTTTGAAATCAGTCAATTGAGTTGCTCTTTGCTTTGTTATATTCAAAATTGGTAATAGAATCTCTTCATCAATAAATATTTGACAATTGGTGGTTATACAGTCCATGTGATGATTAGAACTATCAATGTATCCATACGCACCTAATGCAATATAAGATAAGCATAGCAAATTCTTCAATACTTTATTAGTACTATCAAGTTCTGAAGAATGATTTAATACGATTTTTCTTTTGAATGATCCATCTGAAATCTTATTAAAATCCTTGATTGATTTTGCACAATTATCCTGTTCATAAACTTTTCTTAACAAGGATAAATTTTTCAAATCATTAGCACTAAACCAATCATTCAATTCGTCAGAAAATTCAGATAACTGCTCATAATCAAATAGCAATTCAGGATACTCTAAAATAATATTAAAATTATGCAATCCATCCAATTCTCTTTCTCCTTCGGCTTGATCATTGTCAGTGAATGAAAAACTGCTATGAGGAGAAGATAGTATGTCTTGATCGTCACTAGTCTCCATCATTTCCCCTCTATCGATCACTACATCAGGGAACGGATCTCCCATCATATCGTTATCATCTTCACCTTCGTCGTCGTCGTCGTCGTCATCATCATCGTTATCAATTGCTTTGTTCTCACTGCAGATGGCAGAATCATCCTCTAATTGCCCATGCTTTTCAGCTGAATTGCCAATAACTGCATTATCATAATCCTCAGCTTTTTCGTCAGTCGGTCCCTCTTGATTGATATCAAGCTGATTCAAATCAGTATAACTCTGTTCCAGCGGATCAATTTTGGTGGTAATGGGTGACCCATACATCTCATACAGTCACTTCTCACACCAACTGATCTACCGCTATGATATGCGTTATTCTTGGATTATTTTGTCAATTATAGTACTTGAATACGTCAAATCACCAACCATTCCCACCTAGCATGAATTAGCTTATTGTCTTGTACTAACAAACAAAACAAAACAAGACCGCCCCCTGAGGCTAAAAAACCCTCTTGCCACATTTTTGTGTTTACCAGCCTCACAACCAAAATATTGTAAAGTTCATCGAATTATTCAATGTTGGTACTACAAAACTACAAAAATACAGACTACAAGATTACAATGCTATCAGAGTTAAGAAGTAGAACACTTAGTGATACCAGCACACGCTCTCTCACTCAAACAGCCACTTGATCAACTACACAAAATACACGCCATGTTGACTTTAGACAACAGCGTTGGCATAAAGTACGTTTCATTATCCTTCCTACTCCCCTAATACCTCTCTCACTTTTGATCTCCAACCAATCGATCGACTAACATACATTTCTGTCAATTTTGTAGAGTATCAATCACAACCAATGACGACTCGATCATCACGGGTGTGATCCATTCATATAATCCGCAGGCTGACTTACTTTCGCTTATTAGACAGGATCAAGCTGATAATACCCCTATTTCAAACATAAAGAAACATTCATTCATTGTTATCAAGACAACTTACATGAAACAGATTACCCCATTAACTAAACCCAAACAACCATCATCATCATCATCATCATCATCATCATCATCAATATCTACATCAAAATCTTCAATAAATGATATATTCCAAAATCAACCAATTCAACCATACCAAATTTCAACTAATTCAATTAATAATTCTTATAAATTGAAAAATGTAAAATTGATTAAAAAGTTTGAACAGTCTTTCCACTTAAAGAAAATATTAAATGGTCGTAAAATATCTAATGAAGGCGTTGAAATATTCACTAATCTATTCAAATTATTACCTAATGGTGATGTAACATTAGATAGAAACGATAACATTGTTATATTTGATAGCCACTTAATTGTTTCAAAACCATATAGAGCAGAGAACTGTAAAATTAATAATAGTGGTGGCGGAGATAGCGAAGATCAACAGTTGACGTATGTTAAAAAAATTATTAAAGATATCTGGAATAGATTAGAGACTGAAAAAAAAGGTGGTTGAATTTCCCAATTTATATGCTTACATTATATATAATAAATACAACTATATATTAAGAAACGACAAAATGAAACCTTTTTAATACAGCTTTTAGCTAACTTCTTCTTCTGAACCACCTTGAATTTTTGAATTGTGAACTAGCGTGCCGTTTAACCCTTTCAACAGTACTCTCATTATCATTTGAAAAATCAGAAATAGCAGAATCAACAAGAACAGCTGCAACATCTGCATTGACTAACGCAACTACCTCGATAGATTCAAACAACTTTAATCCTCTCTTCTTAGTCCCTTTGAAACCATCCATTTCATCCCATTGCATTACCATGGTGTATTTTTGAGGATCATTTCTTCGTGTTCGTTCTTGTCCTTTTGTCAAGTGTAATATGTATTCCATTGGGAGGTTCAACCATGATCTTCCCTTCCCAATATTGAGTATTTTTTTCAAATTAAGACTTAATTCAATAGATATATCATGATCGTTAATTATCAATTCGTTAGTTGGCTTGAAAATCAACTTGTTCTCTTGCAGTGTGGATTCTTCAATTGGATCAAATCTGTACAAAGTTTCCTTTCCAGTATTATCAACCTCACTGCCCCCATTATCATTATCTTGAGTCAGCTCATTGACGAATCGTTCAATAATTAAAGAGAAGTTTTTCAATCCATCCAAAATCAATGTGTTCAAACCAATAACATTAATATGCTCAATTTTTATTTCAAATGCACTATCACCTTTCAATAAACTTTGATACAATCTTCTAGTTTTTTCGTTCAGCAAAAACACCTGTAAATAGTCTTCTAAGTACCGAACTTGAGAATTAATCGAAACACCAGTTCTATACAAGTTTCTTCGCTCAATGAAAACTGCATTGGCCTGCTCAAAGGTCAATTGATACTTATACATGATATAACCAACGACAATAGAGCCTGTTCTTCCCTTCCCATGCTTGCAATGAATCACAATTACTTTGTTGATATCAGAATCAAAATACTCTTCAATCAACTTGATCAGCTTGAGTATGCTATTAAACGGTATTGCATTATGATCCAAGAATCGAAAATGTAAGAACTCTCCACCATTAGATGTCACAATAGCAGGATTATAACCTACTTTTTCACTTCTCAAATTAACCAACTTCCAATTTCCCATCCCATGATTCTGATTTAGTACAACTACTAAATCATGGATACTAACTTTAGCTATTTTCTTCAACGGCATGTATGAGTCATTAGGTGATGAACAGACTGCCAAGTTGGACAAAATATATGACACGTCTAGTTTTAACCCTGTTGTTGGCGATAACGTAGAGAATTTTTGTGGGGTCGACGGGAGAGAAGAGGACATTGGGAAGGTCTTTGAGTGGGTGCCTTTCTACAATACTTTAATTCAAGTATCTATCTTTCTATCTCCTTCAATTATTCCAACATCATGCTGCAACTCGACCCACCAACACATCGAATTATCATCGCCACCACTACAGAACCCAATTTGAAGGCGCTAAAACGATAAAAGGGTGTTACTTTGAGAAAGTAAAATCAAATCCGCATCTGCGGCTCATCCTGTTAATCACTTGTCTACTATTAGCTGTAATACCTTCTCTAATTGATTTAACGTTATCTCATCTCTTTACTTCTTACTGTCAATTTTGTTTCCTCTTCAATTATCTCGGTATATGTTGTTCAGTTTTCCCATAAACGTTCAAATAGATACAATTCAACCCAAATGACGTTGCCACTGGGTAAGTTCACTCGACATCTGGTTTAACCGTAATCATTTACAAATCGGGGAAAAAAAGTGGCTTAGTACTCGTACTTCTAGTCACTCCACAGCATAAATGTGTTTCATATAATACTAACAATCACAACTTCAAAAGTCCCAATAACACTAGGCGTAGTTGCCGGCGTAGCCATTAGCGGAATTGTTTATGCCCACAGAGAAGAGATCTCTGACTTCATAGAAACACAAGCATCATCCTTCTTAGAGACACTAAGAGAGAAAAGAGCAAAACGAAGAGCTGCAAGATCAAGAAGACGATATGGACCAATAGAAGCCCAACAGAGTGCTTCAGTGGTTGATTTACCAGAAGATCCATTTGATGATTTATATTCTTATTCGACTTCACGAAAAGAAAAAGAAAGGGGAGATTTTGACTCAAGCTCATTGAATTCATCCACTACTATGATATATAACATTCGTGAACATGAAAATGAAGATGAGAAAGATAATAACCAGGATGGTGTCAGTGAATACCGCCAAGGCCTAAGAAGAAGAGAAATCAACTCAACTTCAATCGAACCAACTATTTTTACAGGTGCTAGACCCGCTACCAATGATCCTTCCTCTTCTACGCCATCCCCTCCAACTGCTATTAACCAAACCCCTTCTGCTCGCTCTACTCCCTCGACTACTCCACCTACTACCTTGCCGTTCAACTATGAACAAGATCGTGTGCGTGACTGGGTTATAGGGTTATCTCGTAACGGTGGAAAAGTCAAACATAATGATGTGCCTTCAAAAATAGAACCATCTGTGACTGATAATGTTTCTAGTAGTGAATCTGAAGGACCCATTGATACTGATTACGACGATGATGATTCTATTGTAACTCCTTCTATTTGAAAACTTTGCATACTATATGTATGGTGGGTTTCATAGTCAGAGATGTACCTTTTTTGTTTCTTTTCGATTATCATTATTTTTAGTCCCAGTTTATGTTTATTTTGAGTTCATTTTATGTTCATTTTATGTTTATTTACTTTTTGTCAACTGGATTATAGGATGCCAGTAGTTTTACATACGGAGAACTTTATTTTTTTTTGTTTTTTGGACAAGTCCAGGTATTTTATTATCAATATTCATTTATTTATCATTCATTCATTAGTTTCTGATATATATTTATATATATATTATAGTATATTGGTGTGTAACTCTCAAACACCGTTCAAAAATATTAAAAACCGTCAGTAGTCAACTTATAACAGCTAATGCAATAACTAATATGATAATCAACGCAACAAACAAAACACAAGTCCATTTTCTTTTCTTCTTTTGATAATTGTCAGCTTTCACCAATTCATGACTAGCTAGTTGAGTGTCATTTGCATAAGTCATGATGTTATCTTCAATAGTATCTATCTGCTCACCTTGCTGATTCACCATCTCATTCAAATCTTTGAAAATTTTGTTTATATCTTGAACGCCCTTAGATATATTCTCAATTGCATTTTCCCTTTCCGATAGAACAGATCTATGGTACTGTAATTCAGCTTCTCTTATTGAATCTTCTTGTTCTTGGACCAATAGTTGATGTTGGGTCCCGTGAAGTAATGGCGTATTTTCTGACGCTTGTTGATCGTCATTCCCGTCGTTACTGGTTATCAAGCTTTGAATATATGCTTCATTCTTACTATACTGTTCGTTTATCATAACAGATTGAATTTTCTCATTATATGATCTTGATATCAACTGATAATTCTTAAACACTTCTTGACATTGAGATTTCAACTTTTCTTGTGTGAATATCAAAGTAGCATTGCTTTGAGTACTATTAGTAGTTGTTGATAGTTTATTAAATTCATCTGATATCTCGTTATTTAATATGTTACAATTCTTGCTTAGTCTAGTTAAATTAGAACGTAAGACGGAATTATCTCGTTTCGTCCCTAATTGCTGTTGTAATTTATCAAACTTAGAAATATTAGATATCAAGTCTGATAACTTATTGGATATTGAATTCAATACATTTGTGTTTGGATTACTCTGTTGTTGTTGTTGTTGTTGTGAAGGTGGTCTTGAAGAAGAAGTAGGCAGTTTCTGAGCCTCTACGTCAAAGTTTGCAAACGACATGATGGCGCTTGTTGATGTTGGTACTATAGGTGGTGTTGTGGTAGATGATACACTGATGATAAGTTAATATAAGAAGGGTATTGCCAACGTACTAACATTGACAAAGACGTCATATCCATCACACAAACAAAGATATATATTATATAATATATAATTTTTTTTTTGATAATTCCAGAACGTCGATCGATGTAACTATTACACAGCCTGAAGCACGCTGATCGACGCTGTCAAGACTAACCACGTGCCAATATTATAAGTCGCGTTCTTTCTCCTTAATTGTTTTGGAACGCGTAGAAAGTACGATACTTGATTATCAATTGAATTAAAGAACAAGGATGACTCCAGGAAAGGAGGAATGCTAACTCAGGACAGGTCTCCTACTTTTGTTTGCTTAATTCATCCGAAGCTGATCCACTAACCAATACATTTTACCATAACAGTGGGTAACGATTCCTTTATCTATATCTGGGACAAATGGCCAAAAAGGACAAGCTTGCAAGGTTGAGAGCTGCCAGAGCTTCTGGTAAGGTCTTATCAGACAGCGACGACGAAGACAAAGGGACCGACATCTATGAAGAAGTGGATGAGTTGGAATATAGAAAACACAAAAGGGACCAATTATTGAACGATGATTTTATTGTGGATGAAAATGGTGAAGGGTATGCTGAAACCGGTGCTGATGAATGGGACAATTCTCATCAGTATTACTCCGATGAAGAAGAAGATGATGGTGGGGAAGATGACTTGAATGAGGATCGAAGTGGCAAGAAATCAAAAAAGATTAGAAAAGTGAAGAAAAACAATATTCCTTCAATTTCCAATTTCTTCAAAAACTCATCTGAATCAGTGAATTCCAATAACAGAACCAAGAAGAAAACCAATGTCAATAATATCAGCGAGTTGGATGATATATTGAATGATTTCACATCATCTGTTACATCCAAGACTAAATCGACTCCCTTTTTCTCATCAGCTAAAAAGAGGGATGTCTTTTCGGCCTTGAAGTCTGATAAATCTTCAGACTCTCCAAAATCTTTAGCCGTGAAACCTTTGGATTTTAAAAGATTGATCAATCAAGAAGAAGATCAATATGATGATGATTTCTCAAGAGGATCACTCAAAAAAACAAAATTAAACTCAGATAATGATTACTATACAGCATTAGATGATTCCAATATTTCACATGATTTTACTGATTTCCAAAATGCTCCATCTTCCCCTATAAAAGTGAAAACTGAACCACTTTTAGAGGATCTCGAAATTAAAGACCTTAAACAAGAGCAATCTAATGAATCTGATGAATCTGATGACGATGAAGTTATTGTTTCAAGAAGACCTAAATCAACTGTTGTTGTCAATAGATCCGTCAATTTGAGTTCAACTAAAGAATCAAAACTTATAAAAGCAATCGACTCATCCCCAATTAAAGAAGAGCAAAAAATCATACATTTCCCGTCATCTCCTAGTAGGATTTCCAATATATCCAATACATCATTTGATAGATTAGATGAAGATCAGGTTGTCAACAAGACTGAGGATGGTACTTCAAGTGCTGTTCATATGTTCTGGATGGATTATGCTGAAGTGGATAATACTCTTCTATTATTTGGTAAAATTAAAGCTAATGATGGGAAGTTAGTTTCAGGTATGGTTCAGATCAATGGAATCAATAGAGAGCTGTATTTCTTACCAAAAAAATACAGAGAGCCCGAGGATGAAGACGAACCCATCAAAGAGGAAAACCAAGAAGAACTTTCTGCCATGGATGTTCATGAAGAAATCGCTCCTTTGTTGATGGGTAAATTTGGATTAGCACAAATTAAGTCCAAACCTGAGATTAGGAAATATTCTTTTGAATTGCCAGGTATTCCAAAAGAGACTGAATATTTGAAAGTCTTACTACCATATCAAACACCAAAGTCCAAGAATACTACGTTACCTGCCGATTTAGAAGGTGATACATTTTCACATGTTTTTGGAGCCAATGCAAATATTTTTGAGTCATTTGTTGTTCAAAGAAATATTATGGGTCCATGCTGGATAGAAATTAAAAATTGTGATTTCAATAGTTTACAAAACTCATCCCATTGTAGCGTTGAAGTTTCAATTACAAATCCAAACTTCATCTCACCTTTAGAGACTAATGATCCTGCTCCAAATTTAACAGTTATGAGCATTAATGTTCAATCAATAATGAACTCAAAAGAAGGAAAACAAGAAATCGGGTCAGTTTCAATGGCAGTTTATAAAAACTTACCACAAGATGCACCAATTGATGAGAATTTGAAACCTAACGATTTGATTACTTTGGTTAGACCTGTTGGTGGATCAATTACCTTGCCTCCTGGTTTATCACAATTTGCTAACAAGAAAAATATTCCCATTAGAACTTTCAATAATGAAAGAACATTATTAAATTGTTTAGCAGCAATGGTGAAAAAAGCCGATCCAGATGTTTTCATGGGTCATAGATTGGAAAATATTTCAATGGATATTATCTTACATAGAATGTTTGATTTAAAAGTTCATACATGGTCAACATTTGGAAGAAGAAATAGAAAACAATGGCCTGAAAAATTTGGTATAGGATCAGGTAGAAACAACATTTTTTATTTGAGGGAAATATTTGCTGGTAGATTATTATGTGATATTTCAAATGAAATGGGCCAATCATTAACAACAAAATGTCAATCATGGGATTTGCCTGAAATGTATGATGTTGTTTGTAAGAAAAAATACAATCCGATGGAAGTCAATTTGTCAAATCCTCAATTTGCAGATGATGCTAATCATTTGTTAGCTGCATTCAATGAAAATAATTTATCTGTTCAAATCATTGGTGAAGTTGCGTTTAGAATGCAGATTTTATCACTTTCTAAGCAATTGACCAACTTGGCAGGAAATGCATGGTCTCATACATTAAGTGGTACAAGAGCTGGTAGAAATGAGTATATTTTACTTCATGAGTTTACTAAGAATGGATATATTGTTCCAGATAAGGAAACTAGAGCTCAAAAGAATCAAGCTTCCGCCGCAGCTGCAGCAGCGGTAACAACCGATGTTAAAGATGAAAATGGTACGGGAGATGCCGATGAAACTACAGTCACATCAAATAAGAAATCCAAATTCCAGGGAGGTTTAGTCTTTGAACCTGAAAAAGGTCTTCATAAGAATTACATATTGGTTATGGATTTCAATTCTCTATACCCTTCAATTATTCAAGAGTTTAATATTTGTTTTACAACCGTTGACAGATCTCAATTATTAACGGAAGATGAATTGCCCATTGTTCCATCAATGGATATCAAGCAAGGTGTTTTACCTAGATTGTTACAACAATTGGTGACCAGACGTTCGGAAGTTAAGAAGTTATTGAAAGATCCTAGAGCAACTCCTGTTGAAAAAGCACAGTATGATATCAAGCAGCAAGCTTTGAAATTGACTGCTAATTCTATGTATGGTTGTTTGGGTTATGTTCATTCTAGATTCTATGCTAAACCTTTAGCTATGTTGGTTACAAATAGAGGCAGAGAAATTTTGATGGATACCAGGCAACTAGCTGAAAGTATTGGACTTAGAGTTGTTTATGGTGATACCGATTCTGTCATGATTGATACAGGCTCTGATAATTACAAAGAAGCCATCAAGATTGGAGAAGATTTTAAGATCAAGGTCAATGAACGTTATAGACTATTGGAAATTGATATCGATAATGTTTTTAAGAAATTATTATTACACGCTAAAAAAAAATATGCTGCTATTAATTCAACAATGAGCCCTGATGGGTTAAAAGAATCAACTACATTGGAAGTTAAAGGGTTAGATATGAGAAGAAGAGAATATTGTCCACTATCAAAAGAAACTTCCACATTTGTATTAGAGAAAATATTAAGTGATTTGGAGCCTGAACAATCATTGAATGAAATCTATAACTATTTAGAAACAATAACCACAAAATTCCATAACAACGAAATTCCAATGATCAAATTGAAAATCAATACAAGATTATCAAAAGATCCTAAACAATATCCAGGTGGTAAGAATATGCCTGCCGTTCAAGTTGCGTTAAGATTAAGAGATCAAGGTAAAGTCATCAAAGCAGGAAATGTGATTACCTTCGTTATAACCAATGAAGGAATCGAAGAAAACAAATCCGTTGCTGAAAGAGCAAGAGCCATCACCGAAGTACTATCAAAATCAGCCACCATTACTACAGAATACAAAGCTGATTCACAATACTACTTAGAAAAGCAAATATTCGCTCCAATAGAAAGGCTATTAGAAAGAATAGAAGGAAATGATGTTGTTCGATTGGCATCCTCATTAGGATTAGACTCCAAGAAATACGAAAGCAGAGCTAGATTTAACCAACAACAACAGCAATCGTCTAATGAACTACAACCATTAGAATCAACTATTCCGGATAGTGAACGATTCCGTGACTCTAGACCCCTTCATATACAATGCCCTTCGTGCCATCATGCTTTCAATTTTGGAGGGATTCAATCATCATCCGATTATCAAATAACCTTTTCGGGTATCAAATGTCTATCATGTTCTTCTACAATCGCTCCGCTATCGATAACTTCCCAATTGGAACACTTCATAAGAAGAGAAATCTCATCATATTACGCGGGATGGTTACATTGCGATGATTGCGGGTTGACTACAAGACAAGTGTCTGTGTATGGTAGACGATGCATTGGTCATTCTGGGAAAAGTTATGGTTGTAAAGGTATAATGAAGTATGTTTATTCCGATAAACAGTTATACAATCAACTGTTATTCTTAGTGTCTTGTTTTGATGTTGACAAAGCAAAGAAAAAACAACTGAAACCATTATTAGAAACTAATTTGAATTTGAATGATGATAAAGAGAATACTAAACCAATTGTTGCCATGAGCCAAGCAGAATTAGATGCTTTGGTTGAACAGAACAGATCTTTATTTGAGGTTTATCGTGATGTAGTTGATAAGTATTTGAGTGATTGTGGCAGACGATATGTTGATATGGGTGGTATTTTTGGGTTTATGAGTGCGTTTGAAACGAAGTAAATATCCCAGAAGGTCAACCACTTCGTGTTGTGATTGTGATTTTGATTTGTAATTTCTGTTTGTATTTTTATTTATATACTTATTTATTTGGTTTTTTATGATTCTAGATTTATTACTATACACATCAAAGTAGCAAATCCGTACTCAATAATACCCAATTATTTCTTCTTCTCATCATCAAAATACTTCTCAACTTCCCTTCTCAACCCACCAACGCTACCCACTAATCCACCATAAACTTCCTTTTTCATATTCTTAACCTCCTGAACCCCCTTTTCCCAGTTTCTGTAAACATTTTTTTCTTTCCACTCATAAACCTCTGGAATATACTTTTTTTGCAACCCAATTGACAAACCACTGACTCTTTCAAAAGAGTGCGGTAGGAAATAACGGAATGTCAAAACTCCTGTTAATAAAGGCGCAATGAATCTAACTGGTAGAGTGTTTCGGCGTGTGATAATGGATGCAGTAAGAGTTCCTGTTAAAATGTATAAAGCTGAAGGGAGAACAGGCTCGATTATGAGTTCATGATATAAGCCTTTTAAGTTTTGTTTTTCATTGTGATAAGCTGACTTCAAGTTATTGTATTCCGATTCATATAAAGATAATTTATTTATGATATAATGACGTGTCTCGGCTGACCATTGTTTTAGTCTTTCATTGGTTTGGATTATTTTCCCATCGATTATTCTCTTTGTCGTTGATGACGCAGATGTTGAAGCTGGAGTTGGAGATTCAAGTTGTTTTAGGTCTTTGGAAATAGGTTTATTTAAACCTGGTGTTGTTTCCACTTCATCATCTGAATAAAATGATCTTTTAACTTCTTGTGGAGCCATTGTTATATTTCTTTAACTTGGTGTTTTCCTATCGTCTTGTTGTTTCTTGTGTTCCTCAACTAACCCATACTTTGCCATATCAAGAACATTCAAACGATAATAAAGTTAACCAAACCCAAGAGCGAAACATCCCTTGAAAATCGACAGAAGTCCAGTGCTTACATAATCAGACACATACTATTGTTTAATTGGCCCAAAATCGTATTCAATTTCGAGGGCTTACTTGAAGGATTTGATGTTACGTTCAAATGAAAATGAAGGGATTCACTTGATCTCTTCAACAATACTTCTAGTGAATAGGTCAAAAAAAAAAAAGATTAAATCAAGATAAACTTTTAAAACAACAAAGAAAATGAACGATGATGAGTAATAAATAATAGATGAAAACCTCTATGAATATTTTCAAATAAAAAGTAAATTAATAAATAGATAAGTAATTGATCAGAACAACAATGCCAGAAAACCAAACAAGAAAATAAAGCAATGCAAATATGCAATAATTAAAACCAAGACAACCACCACATATACTCTTACCCAAATATAATTTGATAACTAGTATAAGCCATTGCAACCCCTCCTATCAAAACTAAAAAAACATCCAATCCTTTCATCCACTTAGATTCAGCACACCCTTTATAATGCAACATTGGTGGATACATATAAACCAAAGGAATACAAGCAAATGAACCAACAAATGAAACAAATTGATCTAGATTATTAGATCCAACATAAGCAACGAATGTTGTTCCCATAACAATCAGGATCCGGAATGTATTTTTTTGCCATTTTATAATAGGATTGATTTTCCCCGATTGAGTCTTACTAAACACTCTTGATTCCATAATTATAATGGCTGGCAATAATTGAATAGGCGCAGATAGCAGTATGGCAAGAGCGTAGAATAATTGAATTGAATTCACCATTAAAGAATCTTGTGGTAAGTTTAATATAACGACAGTCTTAACGTCTTGACCGTATGTGATGTAACCTAATGAACCAATACCTATAAATAGAGTAGAACAAACCAATATAACAGCAAATAATACTTTTGGGTATTGTTCAGGATATTTCATTGATTCTTGAACAGGAATTATAAGTCCTATTCCTTCAAATGCAAATATAGCAACTCCTATAAACAAAGACCAATTTTCATTATTGAAATTCTTGATTTCTCCAGGTCCATTAGTTATTAAATCTGATGATGAATAAATTACTATTGTAATCAATCCAATCAAAATAAAAATATTAGCTAATAATGCAGATAATGATAGTTTGGTAATGTTTCTAATCAATGACATTGGCATTATGATTAATGATTCAATAAGAACTATAACACCTATGGATATATGAATATGAAAGAAGTTTTTAAGAAATGCTTGAATATTTTCAGCTGTGAAAACTGTATAAGCTGCCACAAACCCAATTTGAGAAATTACAATTGAAGTCAAGATTAAGAATTTCATCTTAGATCCATATAATGTTAGCCCCATGTCGCCAAATGATGAAACACCTATTTTCATTTTAGTTTGAACTAATATTAAATAACACCAATATGATAAAACTCCAAAAAATAATAGAACTAATATACAAAAAGTTAGGCCACCATTGAAAAAAGCTTTTGGTAAAAACAAAACACCAGTCCCCACGAATGATTTCAATAATAAGAAAAATGATTTTAAAGTTGACGCAGTACCTTTATGATGTTGATGAGTTATACTGTTAGCATTATTCTCATTTATATTAGTTAGTGATCCTGATCTTCCATAGCGTTTGAAACGATTTCTAAATTCTAGTAAAGGTGTAGATTCTTCATCAGACGATCTTTTACTCAGATCTGAATCATCATAATCACAGGCTAGGTAATCTTCATCTTCTAAATCTTCACCTGCAAAATGTCCATAGATTGATAAAAATTCTAAAAAATTTCTTGTTAAGAAAGTTGGTTTTTCTAATTCATAACCAAACTTCTTCTTTTTATTCAAAATGAAATCTCTTCTAAATCCACCCGGTAATCTAATCTGAGAAGCTGACGAGCCTCTTCTTTCACCTAAGGATAATATTTCTGTTCCTGTTAAACTTTTAGATCTTTTAACTGTTGAAGTACCATTTTCATCTAATACATGATATAGATCTCTTGTAATATCACCCCCCGGTGCTTTCAGTGAATTTTCAGCATCTGTTGAAAGATGCTTACTAACGTTTTTCAAGATTGTATCTTCATCTATTGTTGAGGAGTTTGGGGGAGATGAATGGTCTAATAAATTATCATATAATAATAAACCACTACTTGGACTAGCAAGGTCAAAATCTGGGTCTGCCCTTGCTCTTGCCTCTATATCTGATGTTGTAGTGGTATTAGTCCCTGTGTTGGCTGTTCCTGCTACGTCTGCTTGAGAACTAGATCTTGAATCCAAAGCAGATGAAAGCTTGACAAATGCAGATCTACCTCTTGGAGTATTATTATTACTCAATCGATCTTCGTAAAAAACAGAAGAATTAGAATCATGCCTTTTGAAATTCGTGAGAACCGATTGTAATGTGCCAGTATTGGGTATATGATTTATATTCAAGGGAGTATTAGAAGATGAAAATGGTGTAGGAGAACCTGAAGCAGATGCAGCTAACCTTGCCATCGAAGCACGTCTACCAACATCAGATAACTTGCCTGAATTCCCACTATTTCTATGGGATATAGGGATATGAGAAGGTAAGTTATTAGACGTCAATTCTGACATTTGTAGGATATGTGTATATGATATCAATGATGGAATTATACAATGGAGGTCACCATGGTTCCTTGAAACAATATTGATTGAATAGTGTATAAAGATGTACTCAATTGAAGATAACAAATAAGAGAAGAGAAGAAGTAATCGTGCAGAGAAGCGGAGCGAGGTGTGGATTTTGTAATTTTGTAGAAGAAGAACAGAAGAAGAAGAAGAAGATGAAGAAATAGATGGATTTGTATGAGATTTTTTATGAGACTTAGAGCGTTATAAGCTAAGCTGTATGAGATAGCATAACATAATATAACAGTGAATAGATAACAACATAATTTACCACCATGGTTTGGCCGTTTTCCAAAAAGAGCACGCCCATAGCAACAGACTCTCCGGAGTCATCACTATCTACAAGAAAGCAACCCGTCTTTTTAGAAGACGTCCCTCCTAAGTTCCCCACACAACTACCTGATCAACAACAACAGGAACAACAAGCACCATCGCAAACAACCCAAAGTCAAGAAGTAAAAAGATTCATCTCTTCGTTATCTCTTTCTGACTTTGCCTTACCCCATCTTGTTGAGATTCCATGTTTTCGAGAAGCTGGTTTGACAGGATTTTCCACTTTTTTCGTTTTCTTTTCGGTGATTGTATTATATCATAAGAATGTTCGTAAAGCTGCTAATTGGGGGTTTGGTGGATTAATGTTAGGTTCTATATTTTCATGGGAGCAATGTAATTATGCCAGAAGACAGTCTCAATTGACTGTTCAGATTGCTCAAGAAAGGTTCAAACAGAATCAATTGGAGAAGATGAGACAAGAAGAGAATGAAAAATGAGAAGAAGAAGAAGAAGAAGAAGATTGTCACATAGTCTTCTATGTTCATACTGTAAATAAATTAAATAAACGAATAAACATATAAATAGTTAATTGTAAAATAAAATACTAAATATAATAATTTTCCCAAAACAGAAAAAAAAAAAGAAAGAAATAACAATTCATTAATCACAAACCACAAACCAAAGCAATTTGAATCATGTTCTAACCAACCAATCAGGAGATATCTCTTTATCTATTTCGATTGTCCCAACATCAAAAGCTTCAATCAACAATTCAACCAAGATTCTACCCCCTCTAACTCCGGTGAATCTTCTATATTCTTCACTAACACTAGCCAAATTCCAACCTTGTAACTTCCTCAAGCATCCAATAACTGTTCCTGTTCTATGTCTTCCCATTCCACAACATACTAGTAGTGGATGATTTCTCTTATCTGATATAATCTCCAAAGCTTGTTTTATAGATGATTCAGATAATCCATCCCATGAATTCGAATCTAGTGAATCATAGCCTAAGTTATAAAAGAAATTAATATTATTTTCATCAATGAATTTCAAGAAATTATCTTGCGGATCTTCAATAGCTAGCCATATAATTGAATTCAATTGTAATTGTTCTAAAAATGAATGATTTATAGCAGATGGTTGCCCTGATCTATAAAGATGTCTTTCAACAGGACAGAAATTCAAAGGAGGTACTATTCGTAAAGATGGAGGCTTCGTTAGTGTGATTGTAGTTGTGGATGTGGTAGTATCGTTTTCGGTGGCCAAGTTGGGTAGTTGATCTAAAAGAACGGCATCTTTGGGAGGTGTCAACTTGTCCTTCTTGTCCTTCTTATCCTTCTTATCTTTCTTTTCTTTTTTGTCTTCACCCATAATATACCACAATGGATCTTCTCTGCTCTGCTCTACTCTACCTTGCTCAGTTTTAACCAACCATTGCATGAGATAATCAATCCCTACCCCATCATCATCATCAACCTCTTCTTATTTTTAACTTCTTCTCCCTTCTTCCCCTTCTCCAAACAAAGAATTCATCAATCCCTCAAGCCTTATACATCCGTGCACCACTATATATTTTTTTTATACTATACGTTTACAAAACTATATATTGAAGATTGATTATGTTAAGTATTCAATGATTACACGTCTATTCTATTGATCGAAGGTTGTTATTTAATTGTTTTGTTATATACCTTTTGTATCATCTTCCATCGACGACTCAATTATTATAGATTAATTATATACGCTTATTTACAATGGCAAGAAAAGACGCTAAATTGAAGCATGTTTCCAAAGAAACACCTTCAACGACAACAACAACACCCTCAACAACAACCATTCCTAGTTCCACCACCGATCTTTCATCATCATCAGCTCCACAACTTTCATTCATTACAGAACTAACAAACTCAATTAAAATATCATACAAATCATATCTCTCAGAAACACAAAAGAGTCAAAAACTACGACTTATTGATACGTTTCTTATCTTTTTGTTATTCTTAGGAATATTACAATTTATATTTTGTTTGATTGTTGGAAATTTCCCATTCAATGCATTTTTAGGTGGATTTGCCTCAACGGTTGGTCAATTTGTATTAACTGTTTCTCTGAGATTGCAATCAGTAGACGATAATGAAAAATTGTTTAAAGGGATTACTCAAGAAAGAGCATTTGGTGATTACATTTTTGCTAGTTTGATTCTTCATTTTGTTGTGTTACATTTCATTAATTAATTTTCTCTTGAAATATTTTTGAAAAGATTAATGGATATCATTATACTATACTATACTTTATTAACTCAACGTTAAAGCGAAAATCACAGAAGATTATTATAATCAATAACAAAACTATACAATAAATCGTAAAAAAACCTCGTCATTTTAATCAAAGAGTAATAATATAAAACAAAGCAAACAAAAAAACAAAAAAAAATGTAATAACATAAATGTAAAAAATGGAAAGAATGGAAAAATTGTAAAAGGAAACTATGAATAAATTAATGTGACAAATAAGGAAATGAAATCGATGCATGTTTGTTTTTATTTGTTTGATCTTATGATGGTTGTTGTAGGTTCGATTGATCGTATGCTTTATGCATTGATCATTTGGTTCATTCATTCAATCTTTAGCAATACTCATCAAACTCTCATTCCCATCATGACTCATCCTAACATCCACATCTTCATCCTCTTCACCTTCCTCCCTATCTTCTTCTTCTTCGTCAACATCATCGTCATCATCATCATCATCATCATCATCGTCGTCGTCATCATCGTCATCATCGTCATTCAGGTCGTCGTCCTCATCTCCCAACTCTTCATCTTCATCCCCTTCACCATCCGTAAGGTGAGGCACTCCAAATTCACACCTATGAAACTCTTCAATTTCCTCTTTATTCAACGGCAAATCTCTTAACCATTTCATTCTAGGTCCGCCTGTTGCCTTTTCATTGATTTTGAATCCAAACAATTTCAAATCAAATGGCCTTTTAGCTCTTTCTTGAGCTTGTTTATCAATTGCTGAAAACATCTTAACGAATAATCCAGCAAATGATGTTCCAAAAAATGAACCATCTATATTCAAATACCTTGACGAAGAAGGCAAATAGATATCATTACAACATGGACAATATAATCGGACGGTTTCAATTCCTATTTGATCGTATCTTCCAACTGGAATTAAATGCATACCTTCACAGAAATATCTTGGACATGATCCAAAACAATTAATTTCATACTTCTCAGCCATCGATTGTATACCTTGTTTAGTCAAAATATATCTAGCATGAATCAATCCGTATAATAACTCAGCTGCATGTTCCACTAGTGGAACATTAGAAATCTTAACTGGTGTTTCTGGTTCTAAATCTAATATCACATCTAGTGCATCTCTATAAAATGGTACAGAAACATTTAATCCTGTTAAATTGAAATCATCTTCTATGAATTCAGGTGGAATTTCAACAAAATAATCATGTCCTGGTGTATTGCAATATTGTGTGATCCATGTCTCCAATTCTCCACTTGAATCAGAATCTAAATCATTATTAACATTTATCATTGATGACATGTTGGAAATTATTGAATTGATAAAATGTATTGATAATGGTATTTAATTAATAAATTAACTAGTATTCAAGCAGTACAATATATGCATAAAGAATTATCTAATATCTACTATTCAGTGACAAGTGTACTAATAAGATATTCATCTTCATCACAACCATATACATCTTCACTAACACATCACCACCACCACTACTTCTCTTTCATAATTTCAAATTTTCCCAAAGTTGAGGGTCGTGCTCTTTTTCCGTTTTTTTTTTTGTGTTTTTTGGAAGTTTCAATTATTTACTATAGTAAGTAACACTCTAAAGTTACGTTTTATTAGCATATCGATAACCAATGGTTTTGGTATTTGTTCACTTATTGAAAGCTGTCAAACCTCATTCTCCTGAGAATACATACATACACTCACACACACACACACACAAAAAAAATGTTAAACTCAACTCTGTTTCTCTTAATAACAGTTCTAACAATAACATCAAATATAATCTCAGTAACAGGAGAATCTAAAATTCAACAATTTATTTATAATATTTATAATAAATCAACTCAATCACCTAAATTCACTGAGTTGAAAAAATTGAAACAACAGCAGTATCAAATCAACAAAGAAAGAAATTCTATAAGTGCTCAAGACAATTACGCCAAATGGACGAAATTAAATAGATCATTTGATAAATTAACTAATGAAATTACAAATATTGAAAATGATTTAAATTCAAACAAATTGAAAATTGATACTCTTATCAAAACGGCAATTAAGTTTGTAATAATTGTTCCTATTAATTTATTGAAAGTGTTTTACAGTAGAACCAGTTTATTCTATTTACCATATGGATTAATCCCATCGATTGTCGAAATTACTTTTTTTATTAACTTCCCATTCTTAAAGAAAGGTTCTGTGGGGATAATCATTTGGACTTTTGTGCTGAATAGAGTTTTTTATATCTTTGTTGATTTGATCAACTTATTTTTCATTGATGAAAAATCCATCAAACCTCTCTTCAAAGAAAAACACGCCCAGAAAGTTGAGAAAGTTGATGAACTTAAATAAATGATCCTTACATTACTGTGAATAATTATATCCCAAACTATTTCTATCCCTTATTGCTGTACTTTCATCTTGCATACAAACTTGTCTCCACATCCACGTTCAATATCAAGAGACAGTTACCGCAATGGCCCTGCTTGGAAACCAGTAATATAATTCAAAATTATAAATGATTGCCCCGGAAAAGGTTTCCAACTGTGATTTGTGAGAAATCAACTTACTCTTTTCAGTTGGTACAATGAGCAAAAATTATTAAATATTAATCAATAATCAAAATTCAATAATCGATTGGGAAATTGAATTGTTTTCTTTTGAGGTAAAATGATTATACACAATAAAATACGAATTGTAAATAGCTAAGGCCAATAATAGAATGAAGCAACGATGAAAGAAAACCATATACAATAGAGAAAAATACTTTAAAAAAACACCAACCAAAGAAGTCACTCATTAATGAACCGCAAAACACCAAAAAAAATATAAGCTTTAAGCTACTTTATAAGTCAACTATTTAATCTATTCAAGATTCCTCTTATCCAATAATACCATAACAGAACAACACAATGCATCAACCCATCATTATTTAAATAAATCTGGATTTCTTAATCCATTCTAACAATTCAACAGAAGTTTGAAAATCTTTAGCAAATCTTTTCTTCTTCTTAAAAGGATCTAATAATTTATAAAAATGATTTAATTTTTCATAATTTCTAATATGTTTAGTCAATTCGTTATTTGTCGATTTTGTTGTTTGATGATTCATCCTTATTGGCTTTAGACCTTTCTCATTTATTAATTTATCTAATATGTAGTGCAACCAGAATACATTTGTCTTTAAACAACTTGTTGACCAATCGATCGAATTTCCACTGAATGTTTCAGAACTACTGACTAAACTATTAATTGACATTGAAGAAGTTGATTTTTTCATAGATGATATTTCATTATCATGTTGTCGTTGTTGTGTTAATTGTGTTATTTGTTGTCTCATTAATCTGTATATTTCAAACTGGTAATCCCCTTTACCTTTGAAAAAACTTGGACTATCTAAACCCGTAAATATCACCTTATCTGCTATTTTAGCACGAGATAATGTAAAATCTATTATTCTAACATCAACTTGATCTTTATCTTCAATCAAACTTAATGTTGAAAATGATTCTTCAGTCGTTAATGATGACGAAGACGATGTTGGTGGGGAAGCGATTTGTGCTTCATTTATAACAATATTACCCCAATGTAAATCACGATGTTCAAAATCATGACTCTTTTCTCCATTTGCCAAAATCTCGACAATCTTAATGAAAATACTATAAGCCTGAGTCCAATTTTTCAATTCAAAATGTTCTAAATCTAAACCACCATATTCCGAACGTATAACCAAATATAACTGATTTTTATTGAATTTATCAGGTCTTTCATTTTCAGACTTCTTCAGTTTATCGTATTCATCCCATAATATTAACAATTCATTAGGGAAAATACCTTTCACTACTGTAGAAGATTTCATTTTAATGAATCCATGAATTGGTGACATTGTCATTGAAATTGATAATTCTTGAATCGTTTCATTTAATAGTTGTTGATTTGTGTTCTCATCTCCGAATGGTATGATTTTCCAAACAGTAATTGGCTCATTGGTTGTATTATCCTTTTCAACAAAGACTTCACTAAAGGATGCTTCAGCCAATTTTGATAATTTTGTTTTATCATTTCTCAACTTATTAATGAAAGTTTTGAATGAGACTATTCTTTGTTGATTACATAGCTTCAATAATAATCTTTGTTGTAAAACATCATATTCGGATGTACTTATCGTATAACCATTAACATTATCGCCAACTTCTGTAACATTATTATTGTTTGTATTCCCAGATATAAATGACGAGATTGAAAGTAATGACGACGAATTTTTCAATTTGTTACTAAGTTTGCCACGTGAATATTGTTGTGGAACAGGTAATGAGATATTAGATTTATCGAAATTGGAATTATAGTCAACAGACATTCTACTTGAAGCTCTACCATTATTACCTGCAAATGATATAAATGATTTTCTCAAATTTCCCAAACTCATCTTTCTTGAAGCTGTGGACGTAGTGTCTGTTGATATTATAGATTCATTATCATTATCACCCCAATGCGACGTTAAAGATCTTAAAGAAATTGAATGCTTCAACCGAAATCTTGATGATTTCTTCTTCAATTCGGGAACGTCAGTTGTGCGATCGTCAGTAGACGCTTTAACCAGTGAAGGGATATCTTTTTCCTTTTGTTGATCGGTAGTGGCTGGATCAGCAGGAACTTCATATGGAGTTGTGAACATATCAAAATTTTCAATAGTACTAGAGGAACTAAGATTAGAACTTTGTCTTTGACTAATCTTATGAAATCTTTTTGAAGACAATTCTTCATGAATCGAATGTGAACCTGTATCTTTATTATTCTCACCAGAAGAGCCTCCTGAAACGACATTCGTCAATTTTTGAGCCATTGCTTTGAAGCTTGAACTAGCAGATCTTGTTGACCTTGCACTGATTGTGGAGTTGACCGACGCCACAGAGTATGTTGATAATCTATTTGATGTTTTTGAATGAACCGACGATGTTGAACCTGATGATAAGTTAGTTGCCTCTTTTAAATTAAAGGACCCATGCTTTTCTCTTTTCAACAGTGATGATCTCTTATTGACAAAAATTGAAGAACCATCTTGTAATTGATCTTTTAAATTACTTGAAATTATGTTTTCTTTATTTGCTTGATTTCTATGATTATGAGCTAATATATTCAACGCCTCTTCTCTATATCTATCGACATCTTGACCCGCGTTATTAGGACCCTTCTTGTCTTGCAATATCACAAACGAAGATGACTTACTACTATCCTTATCATCAAGATCAGACTTCAATAAATTTCCTAAGGATAGCGAAGCTGAAGCCGTTGGAAGTCGATGGTTATTTCTTCTTTTTGATGATAACAGTGTGGTCTGATGTGCCATCAAAGGCGGTTCAGCTGAAGCCGATATAGATAGAGACGAAGCCGAGGTGGTTATGGATCCATTTGGATTATATAAAAGGATCCCATGTCTCTTACTTGAAGATGCAGTAATTGTCATTTGGGCAGTTCTAAGTCCTTAATGTTGTATTTGTTTGTCAATATAATAATAATTTACAAAGAAAACTAAGGAAATTAATAAGAAGATCTAACCAAATTTTAGAAATATCATCAAATAGCAAAGATCAATGATGAGACTGTATAGCAAAAGAAAACAAATAGATCTCAGACAAAATGTTTCAGACTCGCAAAGGTTGCGGCGTTTATTATTATTTAATATTTAATATTTAACAATAATATTTAAGTTTGTTTTTGCTGCAACCCAATTAGGCAAGATGTAAATAGTAAAATTAGTTGTCCTAGTTACAAAAGTTTGGGGGGCTGGTGCGTGTATGTGGCTTTACGTGTTTACTTAGTGGCTGGTGCGTATTTTGTTTATTTTTGTTCATTTTGTGAACTGAACTAAACAGAATTGATTTGAATTGATTTGGTTTGATTTGGTCAGTTTATATGGTATTGTAGAGTTGTATGTTGCTGATCAGACGGTGCTCAGAACTTACATAAATTGCTGGATAGATACAATGTCATCTGCAAGAAGGAGACGACAACTGCAGTTGTCTTCCAAGTATGATCGGGACCTTTATGGGGATGAGTTTGTAGAAGATGAGGAATTGCAAAATCAACACGAAGACTACTACGACCAGAATGAAGAAGATGATCACTTAGAGAGTACTTTCAAGAGATCTGTTATTCGTCATATCAGTAAGGCAAACTTGAGAGAATATCGGAAACATTTGAGTAATCAAAATTTGAATGACTTGTTCAATAAGTTAGATATAGAGGAGCAACAACAACAACAACAGCAACAACAGCAACAACAACAACAACAACAGCAACAACAACAACAACAACAACAACAGCAACAACAACAACAACAACAGCAACAACAGCAACAACAACAGCAGCAAGACAAGAAGAAATACTCGATCAGCAATAATAATCTATCTACTGTCCAAGAAAATGACTTTGATGAGAATTTTAATGTTGCTACTCTCACTCAGGAGAACATTGATAGATTTAATGAATCAATGCAAGAAAGTGATACCGAATCTGATCAACTTGGCACTTTAAAGCCTTTGGAGAGTAAAAAGTATTCATTACTTTCTAAATACGTAGAAGACAATGATGATTTTGATGAGTTCAATGGGGTAGATTTTGTTAATAAAGTGAAAGAAGTGAAAAAAATTCATAAGGATCAAGCAACGCCAACAACTGATAAACAAAATAATTTCATCAATCTTTCAAAAGGTCGAAATAGCAAGAAATTCGAACAATATAGAATTCCACTATCCAAGGACACTGTTAACACTACGTCACAACAACAAAAATTTATGATACAAAGATCTGATAGCTTACCTTCTATATCATCTATTTCTTCCCAACGTTCGAGTAGCAAAAAAACATCAAACTATTCCGAAAGCGAGACTGAACATAGTGATTACGCTGACGATTTTGATCAAGAGGATTTTGATGATAATTATACTACTAAGTTGATTGAAAAGTTTAATAAACGACAAATGGAAGCTGATAAACAAGTTGATTTGAATCAATCAAAGAAAAGCAAACAATTTGAATCAATCCATAAGAATCTTCTCAAAAAGCAGTCTTCTCAATATCAACAAAAAGCTTCCACTTATTTTGAACATGATCACTCAGCAATGATGGATGAGTTTGAAGATTTTGGAGAGTTGGATTCAAGGAAATTATATAGGTTCAAACTTATCAATAATTCTGTTCCTACTTCTAATTCGAAATTACAAAAGAAAGCTTCAATGCCAGCAATGATGAGAAGTTCAACTAGTAGTAATCATTTATCTTCAACTTTGAACGGGTCTCCAAACTCTAGAAAATCCATAAGGAAATTCTCGTCAACGATGGACTTACCACGATATGTATCTAACGATCCATTTTTAGATACCAATAGAAATGATCCCAGATTATCTAGACCGGGATTATTAACATCATTACAAAAAAAACCATCTTTTGTCATCAGCAGGAAAAAGACGAGCAACTATAACGGAGATGAGCTAGATGACATTGATGATCTCCCAACTGATGATCTAACTATAACGTTAGCTGATTTCAAAAAATTGCAAAAAAAAAGCAGGATGATTGATTTGTCAGACTATGCAGAACCTGATACCCACAGAAAGCCAAACGAGAAGGTGAAATTAGATCATCATCACCATCACCACCATCATCATCATGTCCATTATCAAACTCCTCAGAATGGTAAAGATCAGGAACAATCAAAGACTAATAATAGTAGATTGAGTAAAGAAGGTAAGTTGAAAATGATTAGATCCATAGGAAAACATAAATCAAGACAAGTCATAGCGGGCCATAAATATGGTGAGATGATATTTGATCCTGACCAAATGAAATGGTGTGGAAACGAAGAAGAACTGAATATGTTTGAACCTACACAAAGACCAGGTATAATTACAAAGACCTCCGCGATTAATATACCCCAACAGCAACAGCAATCGCAGTTACAAACGCCTAAGACACCAAAGTTAATCTCCAGTCAAAGCTCGAAAAATTTACAAATTGTCGGCAATATGGTTTACGATAATGAAAAATTGAGATGGGTCAGCCTGAGTGGAAAATACGAAGATGATCCATTTGAGAACATGGATGAAACTTCAATTAATGACCACCAACTTAAACAACCCACACTCAATTATTCAAAGGCACAATCATTGTCCAGATCTAAATCAAAGCCTCGTTTTCCAAATTATCAAGTTTCTTCGAACAGGGAAATCAGCACTGCATCATCAGTTGTCACTTCTTCAACAAGTGATTCCTCTGAACCACTTACTACCACTCATACCAACAAGCAAGAATTTAACGCACTCACAGGTGATTATTTTAATATAACCCAGGAGCAGTACAAGTTATGGAAGTCAGAAGAACACAGATGGGTTAGAAAAGTAGGTAACTGGTTTCCTAATGATGACGACAGTTTCAAGTTCTGTTATGAATTAAAGATGTTTTTGGCCGATGATTGATATTGTTAATACACGTATGATGTGTGTTTGTATAATTATTTTTAAGAAATCCGAACGATTTTCGATTGTTTGAAGTAGTATTCCTTGCAGAGGAGAAAATAAGTAAATCGAAAATGACATGCGCACAAATGTCACAGACTTAAACTCACATTGAAATGACCGAATTGGGAAATTTTTGAGATTTCTTAGTTTTTCTGATTTTTCCAAACTTTTAGTCTTTTGTTACAAACAGGCCTTTCCCATGCTTATACTCATTACACTAACAACCATTACACAACGCTTATATAGCAAGTTGCATATAGAACAGTTCATGCATTAAGTATGAAACACCCTGGAAAGGTTCAATCCATAAGAGAGCACGTAATATTTCATTGTTCATGACTTAGTGTTATTATACGAAAGAAACATTTACTTGTTCAGTCCCTAAGCTTCTGGCTTAACTGTTCTTGTGACTCAGAAGCGGGACCTGCATGGTTTTACTTTAGAATCACACGAAATACCTCGAAAAGATTTTTGGGCCCTTTGCAAAATATGCTTATCTTGGCTTCTTTGTTCGAATCAACTGCAAATGTGAGTTGAAGTAGGCATACTGTTTCACCGTTTAATATTGGTTGACAAATGTCGGTCACTATGTTAAACTGATGTTTCTTGCTGGCGTCTTTTGAATGGGTACGTGCATCTTGTTTTGGAATCAAGCCTGGCTGTTTCTTCCATTTGGGGAAAATAGCTCGACTAAATTGAACTGCTAGACTCACTTTCATTCATGCATCTGCCATATACTTTGCAGCTAAGTTATCATTATAGCTAATGATTCTATGTCATCTATACTTTTTCACATCTTGCAATGCAACATTCTGATTCAGGCTTGTTTCAGAAGAAAAGAACATTTTGATTTTATTTCACTTCTTGGTGCTATGTAAAGGAAATCAGCTTGAAGCCCTCACGACAAATGGTTTGAATCATTGCCAAAGCAAAAGTGCTGGACGGTTGATAATTGGTTTTTTACTTTGTGAAACATGTTTCAAGTTTTTTGTTATGTTGATTTGACAATTCTTTGAAGAATGATATATAGTCCTCATTCTTCTCTTGAGATATGTCATTTCTTACCTGTCCTCTCAAGTAACATGTTGTGACGTTTACATTTATCCAAATAGAATAGAAGAAAGTGTTATTCTAATCAGTCATTCGTTCACTTAAACTAAAAAAAATTCTTTTCCAAAAATGAAATACTTGTTTTTATTCACTTTTCTTTCATTTTCTAATGCTATCCAGGCTGCTTCGTTTTTCAGATGGAACGATTTCGTCAAAAATTCTATGGGATTCAATCCTGCTTCTAAAGTCCATCATTTTGAACTAAAACAACAAGCCTCCGGTGATATCAGAAATCATAACTCCTTGGCTAAGAGAGGCACTTCTGGTACTGAATTGGTCATTAACAACTTACTTGGAAACTATTACTTTATTGAAATTGAAATTGGCGTCAATAATACTTTTGATTTTGTAATCAATACTGCTCAATCTGATTCTTGGGTTGATTCTCAAGCTTGGTCAGACTCTCTACTTTTCAATGATCAACAATCCGATTCTACATTTACTCAAACGAATGAAAAATTTAGTGTTGTTGATCTCTTTGACGCAACTGCTGGTGGTAGCTACGCTACTGACCATTTCAGCATCTCTGGTACTTTAGCACTTGAAAAGTTCCAATTTGGTATTGCTACTGAAAACTCGTTTGGTTTCAAAGCTTCTTTGGGATTAGGTCTTGATAATTTTGAAGGTGGCAGTAACAAGTATTCCAATTTGATACCTGCTTTATATGATAGTGGCTTGATCGATAAGAAACTATTTTCAATCTATTTGAAGAATGTTAAATCTCCTGGTTTTATCATCTTTGGTGGTATTGATGATTCGTTATATGAAGGTGATATCAAGTATTTAGACATTATTCCATACACAGCTAATAAGAAGAGAGATGCAACTTCTGGTGGCTACTTTGTCGCTTTAACATCAGTTGAAGATAAATCTGGCCATTATATTGATGAGCCAGATACTCATTATGCTTACTTAGATACATCTTCAGTCATTTCATCTTTTCCTGATTCAGTTGTTAATCGTATTGTGAAAGATCTTGATGCTACCCTTGATTCATCGTCGGGACTATACAAAGTTGATTGTGAGAGTATTCATGTTACCCCTATTGAATATAATTTCATCTTTGACGAAAATGTTGAGATCACAATCAAGGCTGATCAATTGTATTTCTCTATTTATCCTGATAATGTGGAAACTTGTTACTTATCTGTTTTGTCATCAGGGCATGATGATCTTTATGTTTTAGGTCAGTCTGCTTTGAGCTCTGCTTATGTTGTTTTTGATTTAGATAACTCTCAAATTGGGTTAGCTCAAGTTGACGTTGATAAAGATGTTGTCACAGTCTGTACAAGATGTCCCAGCATTGATGTTGTTTGCTCCCCTTGTGTCAATAGTACCATTACTACCTCGACTATTTACTCAAATACTACTACTTATTCATCGTTGACAACATACACTTTCAGCTTATCAACTACATCGAGTTCGTTGCCTTCATCATCTACTTCATCCTTATCTTCAATTTCATCATCTTCCATTGTTACATCCTCCTCACCTACTCCATCGTCCTATGATTGTGGTACACCATTCACCACTTTAAGTGTGATCACAGATACTGTTTCAACTGTTGGAACTAATGGATCTACAACTTCTTACAGCACTGTATACACTTCATCATTTGTCACTACTTCACTCTGTCCATTCACATCCTCCTCATCATCTTCCATTGTTACATCCTCCTCACCTACACCATCGTCCTATGACTGTGATACACCATTCACTACTTCAAGTGTGATCACAGATACTGTTTCAAATGTTGGAACTGATGGATCTACAACTTCTTACAGCACTGTATACACTTCATCATTTGTCACTACTTCACTCTGTCCATTCACATCCTCCTCATCATCTTCCATTGTTACATCCTCCTCACCTACTCCATCGTCATATGATTGTGGTACACCATTCACTACTTCAAGTGTGATCACAGATACTGTTTCAACTGTTGGAACTGATGGATCTACAACTTCTTACAGCACTGTATTCACTTCATCATTTGTCACCACTTCACTCTGTCCATTCACATCCTCCTCATCATCCACAATTGCCTCATCCTCCTCATCATCTTCCATTGTTACATCCTCCTCACCTACTCCATCGTCCTATGATTGTGGTACACCATTCACTACTTCAAGTGTGATCACAGATACTGTTTCAACTGTTGGAACTGATGGATCCGCAACTTCTTACAGCACTGTATACACTTCATCATTTGTCACTACTTCACTCTGTCCATTCACATCCTCCTCATCATCCACAATTGCCTCATCCTCCTCATCATCTTCCATTGTTACATCCTCTTCATCATCTACATCATCCTATGATTGTGATACACCATTTACTACTTCAAGTGTGATCACAGATACTGTTTCAGCTGTTGGAACTGATGGATCTACAACTTCTTACAGCACTGTATTCACTTCATCATTTGTCACCACTTCACTCTGTCCATTCACATCCTCATCATCTTCCATTGTTACATCCTCCTCGCCTACTCCATCGTCATATGACTGTGATACACCATTCACTACTTCAAGTGTGATCACAGATACTGTTTCAACTGTTGGAACTGATGGATCTACAACTTCTTACAGCACTGTATACACTTCATCATTTGTCACTACTTCACTCTGTCCATTCACATCCTCATCATCATCATCCATTGTTACATCCTCCTCACCTACTCCATCGTCATATGACTGTGATACACCATTCACTACTTCAAGTGTGATCACAGATACTGTTTCAACTGTTGGAACTGATGGATCCGCAACTTCTTACAGCACTGTATACACTTCATCATTTGTCACCACTTCACTCTGTCCATTCACATCCTCATCATCATCATCCATTGTTACATCCTCCTCACCTACTCCATCGTCATATGACTGTGGTACGCCATTCACTACTTCAAGTGTGATCACAAATACTGTTTCAACTGTTGGAACTGATGGATCCGCAACTTCTTACAGCACTGTATTCACTTCATCATTTGTCACTACTTCACTCTGTCCATTCACATCCTCATCATCATCTACCATTGTTACATCCTCTTCATCATCTACATCATCCTTATCTTCAATTTCATCGTCTCTGCCATCGACATCAGTTTCAGTTTCATCGTTACCACCTTCGTATGTGTCATCATCTTCTTCACTCTCTCCATCATTTTCTTCGATAATAATTTCACTGTCATCTTCACTGATTCCCTCAATATCATCTTTAGTGGTCGCTTTATCATCCTCAACAACTCCAGATGATAGCTCTTCAATATTAGATCAACCATCGCCTAGTTTTATCCCGTCCTCTCCATTTGCCTTATCATCATCATCGAATATGAAAACTTGTTCCGAATTGGTTAGCACATCATCTAGTTCCATTTCATTAGTAACTCGATCTACATCAGTTGGAGTTCCATTTTCGTCTGTTACTACATCGATTATCACAACTTCATCCTCAGAGACTGTACCAGTGTTGACTATTTCATCAAGAACTACTATTACTTCTACTCTTATTGAGTGTGAGACACCGGTTACCAACTCAAGAATTGTTACCAAGACCACTTTAACCACTGGCTCAGACAACATTGTAGCGTCAGTTACCATTGTATTGACTACTTCCTTCACCATCACTCCTGCTTGCCCTTCAACCCGATCAGATTTGCTTTTCTCATCAAGTTTAAAAGGTTTATCAGTGTCAAGTCCTTCACTAAGTTCCTCTGATTCTTCTTCAACTTCGATAACTGAAAACTTATTGTCATCAAATCCGGCAGGTAGTAGTGACTCACCTTCATCAAGCCCATATTATTCAACAACTACTGATTTTACATCAGTATTGACAACTTGCCACTCACCATCATTGAATTCTGATTCTCCATTGACTTCAAAAACTACTACTACTACCTCGAAAGCGACATTGACGCTGAATTCTAATTCTCCACCAACTTCAAGTACAACTAGTGATGATTCCTCACTGAACTTAACTTCAGATTTGCCATCAACTAGTACTACCAATTATCAATCAACACTCCCAACGGATTCACCATTAACTCCAGATTTGTCGATAATCTCAACTACCAGTGATTTACCATCAACCACTAAACCCCCAACAATTTCAACATCAACTGGTTCCCCAATCCCGATCTCTGATGAGACAATCACAATCCCCAAAACACAATTCACGACGTCAACAATAATAACCAACACCCCATCAAGTACAATTTCTGATGTTTTGAGACAATCTCCTTCATCATTATTGATTTCAACTACATCTGGTATAAACACTATCTGGGAAGGATCTGGTTCTAGAAAAATAAGATTGTTTGAGTTACTTGATGTTACTGCTGAGCGGTCCGGTATTGGTTCTGCTGTGGGAAATGCCATTGAATTATTCGCTATTTCTCTGATCATTGCTGCTTTCATTTAAATATTCTTTTACTCTTTTTATTTAGTTGTTTTCAAATTCAATAACGATCATTGACGCTTAAATACCAGGCTGATGTGTTTTTGAATGATTGTATTTTTATCCCGTTTTATATTTTGAAATAAAGTTATTGATTAAATTTCCATAATAAAATATTTATTGAAATTAGTAGCGGAGGTAACAGCTGTAATATGATCAAAACCTTGGTTGAATCAAGTATCCAATTCACTGATCGAATTCTCTTCCCGTCTCAGTATCTTAGGTCCAACAAACCAGTATGTAAATTCTCATTTCAGCATTATTAGTCGGTGGGGGAGTGGGGTATCATGAATCTTTTGTCGTTGAATTAAACCAGATTAAAGAGAAGTGAAAGATGTCAAATCACCTAAAGACAGCATTACAAGAACGGATACCGTGATGGATAAAAAGAATCATTAAAGGAATTATTATATATTTGTTAAATGAATATATGCAAAATGCAATGCATCGAAAAAAATACACAGATGAAGAAGATCAAAAAGATAAAAAAAAAAAAAAATTGATACACAATCTCAGATGTCTTCTTTGATACAAAAGTAATTGATATAATTCAAAAGAAGAGTATCATAAGCAATAATTGAACGACAACTCTCACTCTACTATATCCAATTAATCAATCTCAAGAAATATAAAGAGAGTTAAAAATTAGTAGCATGATTAGCATGACGAATAGTCTTTGTTCTATTCACAACAAACCCAGTTTCCGGCTCTCCAGAAGCACCACCAGGAGAATTCCCATTTCCTCCGCTACCAGCAGAACCTTTTCCACTTCCCCCTGTAGCATTAAAGTCATCATCGTCATCATCATCATCGTGATATCCACTGAAATCTCCCTTAGATCCACCTTTTCTCCAAAAAGCCAATCTTGATAAGAAACTCGTCTCTAATAAACCACCAACGTCATGGCCATTAGAATCAACGTATTGTGCTTCATGATTTCTACGTTTTTTGTAAAGTAAAAAGGCCAAGAATGCTAATAAGGCAAGTAATGGAAGTCCAACTCCAACAACAACACCTATCACGATTTTTTTATCTTTGGAAGAAAGACCAGATGATTTATTGTTAATTGCATTTGTTGAAGAAGAAGGTGATGATGATGGATGGATGGTTGATGTTTGCAGTTCAGTAGATGGTGATATATCGGATGAAGAGGTTGATGAGGAGGATGTGATTTGTGGGGTTGCTGATGAAGATGAAGATGAGGATGAGGATGAAGATGAAGAACTAGATTCTGATGAAGATGAAGGTGTTATTGATGGTACAGTCACAAATGAAGTTCTACTAAATGATGTGATTGTTGAGTCATCATCATCATCATCATCTGACGTGGATAGAGACGAAGAAGTTGAAATTGCAGACGAAGAGTCGGTAACTTCGGAAGATGACGAAGATGATACAACCTTTGAAGAAGAGATAAAAATCGAACTCGAACTCGAACTGCTCGAACTACTCGAGCTTGAGTCACTAGTTGAACTAGATGATGAAAAAACTAATGAGCTACTCACCACGGAAGTTGAAGGCGACACCAATGATGAAGATGAAGATTCAACAGAACTGGAAACACTTGACGAAATGTCGGAAGAAGTTGACGAATCCGTACTCGACAATGACGAAGACGAAGACGACGATTCACTCAAGGAAGAAGAAGAAGAAGATGATGATGATGATTCAACCAATGACGATGAAGAAGATGGAAAGAATGTCCCATTATCCGATGTCTCCCTTTTTATTAGCTTGAATCTAGGAACAATAGCGTTGTTTGAACCTTCTTTTATATTATTAACAATTGAACTAACATGAAGATTGAATTCTTCATCTGATAATTCAACAACAACTGCATGATCATTCTCTTGAACGGTTGAATCTACTTGTAACTGATCCGTTAAAGATGAGGTTTCTTCAATATACTCTTGGATCAATTGCAAATCATCCACCGATAATTCAGTAGATGAAACACTACTGATGTTTGAAGTAAAATGATGACAAAAGGGGGATGTTAAGAATAAAGATGATGATGATATTATTAACAATAAACCAAGCACTATAAATACAAACTGTTTTCTAGACTTTATGGTGATGTTATTATTATTATTATTATGTTGTTGTTGTTGTTGTATGGACGAGGTTGTTGTGTTATTAGACTTTTTCTCCAAGAGAGGGAAATCAGATGGAGATTCCAAATTCTGTTTCTCTGCTTCTCGAAGAGAACTGTTATTCATCTTTGAATTATATTGATTAATATGGGGGGTATATGAGATAATAAAGAAGGGGGAGGGTGAGTGTAAATATAATATATGCGATAACTGATCTAAATGGTGCAAGAGGTATATATCTAATGTAAATAGATCTATAGTTGGACTGATCCAATAAAAAAAATTCAACAAAGTGTGATGATGATGTATGTGTATGTGTATGTGTATATGTATGTGTAACAACAATCGCGATCAAGTATGAACGAAAGAAAAGTAATCAATAAATAGGGGGAATGTTATAACAATAAAATACTGATCTATAATAAATATATCTCTCCATCATCTATCAATCTCATCAAATCTGTCTACAAATTGTATCAAAAATTTCATCACAAAAGGGGTGCCTGCCTTGTGTGCAAGATGAAGAAAATTGAAAAAAGAAATTTTTGAATGTGGTGCTAATTATAGATATTTCTGTTAATAATTGTATATAGATAGATCTATGGGTAGGTAACGGTAACCTGTTTATTTATTATCATTGTACTTATATACATTGATGGTGTAGTATGTATGTATTCTAATTATTCTTAATGTACATATTGATGGTTATGTATATATATTATATATTATATGTTACACCATCAATGTATATATATAATATAATACTCGATAGCTTCTCTTTTGGATCGAATGGGTGCACGTCGATCGATGTTGAGTACACGTGTCGACGCGTACAACTTAACTTCAAACACACACACACACACGTGATCATGCTCAGGTGTGTAACAAATTGTACAACAAACTTAATATATGAATATGAATATGAAAAACACGTCTCCTTTTTATTAATAAATTGAAATAATCAACTGATTAAAAGTTAAATATACAATTTTTTTTTAAAAAAACTAGATAGAATTATATATATATAGAAAAGAATTAATTACTTTATCAAATCAATATCAAATCAAACAAAAAAGAAAGGTGTTAAAACCCACTTATTGAAATGAAATAATAGACAAGGTTAGGAGGAAAACAATTTTTTTTTTTATTTATAATTCTAATGGAGTTAATCTTAGATATGGTTTAATAACTCTGAATTTAGGGAATAAAGTGGCAGCTTCATCGTTACTAACTGATGGATGAACAATAACATCATCACCTGGAACCCAATTGATTGGAGTTGTGATTCTGTGTTTATCACCAGTTTGTAAAGAATCAATAACTCTTAAAACTTCAGCAGTATTTCTACCGGTTGATGCAGGATAAGATAAAATCAATCTAATTGTTTTCTTTGGATCAATAATGAAAACAGATCTGATAGTGAATTGAACTCCCTTGTCATCCAAATTGGTTGCATCTTGATAATCAATCATATCATACTTCAATGCAATTTCTCTGTTTTTATCAGCAATAATTGGGAAAGATAATTTAGATCCAGTAATTTCATCAATATCTTTAATCCAAGCTTTGTGGGATGTAGCATCATTGGCAGATAAACCAATCAATTTAACACCTCTTTTAGAGAATTCTGGTTCTAATTTAGCAAAAGCACCCAATTCAGTGGTACAAACAGGAGTGAAATCATCTGGATGAGAAAACAAAACCCCCCATGAATCACCTAAGTAATCATAAAATGTAACTTCACCATTAGAAGTTTCAGCAGTGAAATTTGGGGCTTTTGAACCTAATCTTAAAGTACCGTCAGCTGGTTTTGGAATAGACATTATGTATTTAATAAATTGAGTAATTGTAATTAATTAATTGATTAATTAAAAGAAGAGAGGAAAGAAAAGAAAAGAAGAGAAAAGAAAGAAGCAAGTAAAAGAAAAAAATAAACAGTTAATCAATCAATTGAATAATTAAAGTGGAGATGAAAGAGTTCTTATATATATATGCTCAATCAATAATTTATCAATCAATTGATCAAACCATCATACATACATTAATTATCCTTCTCCATGAAATGTTCTGCAATTTTCTCTCAACAACAACACTACTACTTACTTACTTACTTACTCCATATTGAAGTAATAAAATCAACTTTGATGTCATTATTATAAATATATTTCTTAAACAGCTTAAAATTTGTAATAATTTCAAATGATTATGGTAACTCACGTGATTCAAAATTATAGGTTTGTTTTAAAAAGTGGCTTTAAATTATAGTGGTGTGAGGAGTTTATATATATTTTGGGCCCAGCTGGGATCACGGGATATGTATATGTATACTAGAATCTCATTATTTGGGGTTATGGATGAATCGATGTGTTACACAGAAACAAACATTAAATTAAACTCTCTATTCGCCAACAACTTGTAGTATTATGTATGTGAATTGCATTCATTGCATTGGGACACCTCGAGACTCACTCACAAGTCACGAGTTGAGCTGAGCTGAGCTGAACTTTTTTAAGTAAGCAGCTTGGGGGATTGGGGGACCCTTTTTTTTTTCTGGCCAGCTGAATTTTTTTGTCTTTGTGTTTTTTTTCAAACCCCGTGTGTGTGTACGTATACATATACAGTTAGTTAGTTGGTTGGTTGACTTCCAAGGTTGTTGATTTTAATAATTTGATAATTAAAATGTTCGATCTGATCAAATCGAAATTGAGGTTCAATATTATGTGTTACTGGTTTAGGTAAACTAGATAGTAGCTAGTAGTAGACCAGAGTTACAATCTTTTCTTATAATAATATCATAAAATAACTGAACTTGTTTTTTCATTAAACATTTGATCGTTCTAAAACAAATAAAAAAAAACTAAACTAAACTAAAAGGGGGGGGAAGAAAATGCATATATAATAATAATAATAAAATTTGGAATAGATAATAAAGAGGAATAATAAGTTAACCGTTTAATTAATTGATATTCGTCGTAAGATATATTGAATCACCCTAATGGTTGGTTGGTTGTTGTTGTTGTTGTTAGGGGGTTGGATTATAATTAGTTGATTGAATTCATTTTGAGTCATTCGAGACCATGCAAAATGATAATAAATAAGTTATTCGAAACAATAGGTGGGGAGGGAAGGGGAAGGGGAAGGGGGAAGAAAAAAAAAACCATTTTTAAAATTAATTATTTTCAGGTCTTAATTTTCTAACTTCTTTACCAACTTGCCAGATTTCTAAACCTCTAATAATCTTTAATTCTTCTTCTAATTTCTCTCTGTAATCAGGTTGAGAATTGAAATCTAATGATCTTTGAGTTTCTGAACCATTCTTAACAGATGTATATAAATCTTGGAAAACTGGTTTCAAAGCATCTTTGAAAATTGGATACCAATCTAAAGCACCTCTTCTAGCAGTTGTGGAACATGCATCATACATGTAATCCATACCATATTTACCAACTAATGGATATAATGATTGAGTAGCTTCTTCAACAGTTTCATTGAAAGCTTCTGATGGTGAATGTCCATTTTCTCTTAAAACTTCATATTGAGCTAAAAACATACCATGGATACCACCCATTAAACAACCTCTTTCACCGTATAAATCGGAATTGACTTCTTTTTCAAAAGTGGTTTGATAAACGTAACCAGATCCAACAGCAACAGCTAAAGCAATAGCTTTTTCTTCAGCTTTACCGGTAACATCGTTCCAAACTGCATATGAAGAATTGATACCTCTACCTTCTTTGAATAATGATCTAACAGTTCTACCAGAACCCTTTGGAGCAGCCAAGATAACATCAATGTTTGATGGTGGAACAACCTTAGTTAATTCATGGAAAACTGGAGAGAAACCATGGGAAAAGTATAAAGTTTTACCTTCAGTTAACAATGGTTTAATATCATTCCAAGTTTCAGATTGTGCAGCATCTGATAATAAATTCATGACAATAGTACCTTTGTTGATTGCTTCATGAACATCAAATAAGTTTTCACCAGGAACCCAACCATCTTCAATGGCAGCTTTCCATGAAGCACCATTCTTTCTAACACCAATGATAACATTTAAACCATTATCTCTCAAGTTTAAACCTTGACCATAACCTTGAGAACCGTAACCAATTAAAGCTAAAGTATCATTCTTGAAATATTCTAATAATTTTTCTCTTGGCCAGTCAGCTCTTTCATGAACAACTTCTTCAACACCACCAAAGTTGATCTTCTTGATACCTCTAACACCAGTGATCTTTTGACTGGATTTAGTTAAAGTTGGTCTAGCAGCAGTAGCTAAAGCAGATAAAGCTCTTCTTGATGAAGCATTGGCAATTCTGGAACCAGCAACTCTGGTTAATCTAGTTGCGTTTCTGTACATGATTGAATAATGTATTGATGATATGTTTACTATAAATGGGTTTATACAGGTATAATAAATAAAACTTTTTAGCAAAATAAATAAAAAAACAGAAAAGTAATTGGAAACAACGAAAAAAAGAAGAAATTATATATATATATGAATTAAATCTAATCCATCCATCAACCTGAATGAAAAATATCGTCGACAAAATCAGTGGAGAAATTTTTAATTGAAATCTGAAAATTTTTGTGAGTCAATTTGAAAATTTCAATATTTATTAAAATGGGGACGGGGACGGGGGACAGACACCGTCTAAAATTAAAATTCCTGAAACAGGTCCGGTGAGTTGTGAGTTGGGCCCGGTGGATTTGACAGGCAGGCAGGCGGGTGGGCAGTGGGCAGTGGGAAGTGGGCACCACGGACAGGGGGAGCAGTTCGCAGGCAGGAATATACTACACGGTGTGGTCCCGGTAGAGTAGACTCAGTAGACTCAGTAGAGTGCTAGGGTAGGGTGATGCCTGTAAACGGTCCTGTTAACGGGTGATTGAAGTCAGTTACCCGCTCTTTTGGAATTTTTTTTTTTTAAAACACTACATCTTTACACCACGTACAGGTGTGTGCTTATCTAATGTATTACATAGCATTTGTATATTTTTGAAAGTGGGGTACAATTTATATTTATAAGAAATGAATATATTGAATATAATTAAATTAAATGAACATTACTTTGATTTTAATCGAGGAAAACATAAGAAACAAAGAAACAATTATTGCCCAAAAGAAAAAAGCATTAATTTAAGATGTCTGTGTCATTTGCAAGAACTGTAAGAAATTTTTGGAGAAATGGTATCAAGAGATCATTACGACAAATTGCTATGATTAATGATACAAAATCTGGTGAATTAATAGGAACTGATGATTATGGTAATAAATTTTATGAGACTGATAATCCTGAAGAGATTCATATGAGAACAAGATGGGTTGAGTATAAAGATTTTTGGAGATATGATGTTTCTCATGTAGAACCAGGATGGCATTATTGGTTAGCTTATGGTACAGATACACCTCCTAATAAATTATCAAATGAACAAAAAGCTAAAAGTTTCCAATTAGATGAAGTTCATCCAATTAATTTTACATTCACTAATGGAGCATATGTTCCTTATAATACTGCTAAACCTAAATTTACAAGTTGGGAACCTAAAATAATTCCTAGAGAAAAGGAAAAAGTAACTGCTTAATTGTATGTATCCCCCCTCCCCCCCCCCTTATTTATTTATTTATTAATTCTTCTTTATAACTTATATCATCATCATCATCCTCTTTATCGCATCAAATGAATTATCCAATTGTATTTCTTTCTAGATCAGCAGAGTGAAAACATTACCTATTTCTTACATTAAACTGGACTAACTATTCAACCATCCTCATTTACTTGCAAAAGTAGCAGCAACAATCAATGGTAAAACTAAAGTAACATCAGCAAACACTTTAACTGATTTAGCATCAGATTTGATTTTCCCCCAAGAAACAGCTTCATCTGGTCTAGCTCCAGCATCTGATCCATCAAATTCTTGTCCTGTATTAATATAAACAGCATAATCTGCTCCATTTCTCATCAAACATGCATTACAAATATGATGTTTAATTAATCCACCTCCTAAAAGTAACATACCAGCTTTGGATGCTTCCATTGATAAAGAATTAATTCTTCTAATATCTGCAACAATATCAATTCTTAGTTGTTTAGGAGATGATTTAAAAGTGTGGAAAAATAACATATCTCCTATTGATCCATCAGTTAAAGCAGGACAAAAAATAGGAATCTTGTTCTTGTGTGCCCAATACAACACCGATGATTCATCATTGATCTCTTTACCTAATCTATCAATAACTCTTGATGGAGTCCAGAAAGGAGTATCAGAATCTAATGATTCTGATAATCTTTCCTTTGCAAATGCTTCTTGTTCTTCTAACATGGTATCCAACACTGGAACAATCCATTCTTCAAACTTACAATAATTATCATTAGGAACAATCAAATTTCCAATTCTATTCATACCTTCATCTCTTAATTCTTTACCAGGTAATGCGAAATCACCCATATATGTAGGAGCTAAACATTTAATCAAATCTTCTTCAATTCCTCCTGCAGATGCCACTATAGCAGAAACCATTTTATTTTGAACCAAAAATCTTAATGTATCTCTTGTTCCTGAAGAGATCAAGTTCGATGTATATCCCATAAAGATAGTTGTTTTCTGGTATCCATCATCATCAAATTCACCCTTTTGTTCATGCTCTTCTAATTCAGAAATATGTTTACCTCTCCAGGATCTCATATCATCGATAATTTCGCATGCTTTCGCAAGTGATGAACCTTGAAATCCCATAGTTTTCATTGATTTTATTAAGTCTGTGGCTGTGGAATTTCTACTTTCAGGAGTTGAGTAATCAACTCCTTTAACAATTTCAAAATCATCTGGGACTGGTGCTGATGCTTTCAAGACTGCATCTGTGGCCAAGCCTGGTAATGGTGCCGACATTTTTTATTTTTTTTTTTCTGGGATATTTATTTATCTCTAAAAATATATTTCTTGTCGTGACTATAGTATATACATAACAAGCTTCAATATCATTTGATGATGGAGGAATGAAAAAAAAAAAGAGTATCAAAAGATAATAATAAATTACATGGGCTCACCCCCAGATGAAAAAATTTTATTATGGAGTGCACAGCCGTTAATTTAATTATTTATCTATTTAGTACTTACTATTTACTACTTAGTATTTACTATTTATCTTAATTTATTTTCAAGGTTACTATGTTCATATAGAAGAGATATCAAATCTATAGTTATATTCAAAACTACAGACAAATAAATGAATAAATAAAGTGGGTGAAAATTGAGTAGCAATTTTTTTTCATCCAGTAATAGGTTTGAAACGAATAGGAACATTGGTAGAAGCAGGAACTGTGGTATAAATATCTTTCATTCTAATCTTACTATAATCATAGTCATCAACCAATTCAACAACATATCTACTGAATACATTACAAACACTTAATTTGATTTCACAAGCAGCTAGATGCATCCCCATACACATTCTTGAACCTGCTCCAAAATGCATTAAATGCTTTTTCATCACCTTCAACTTCTCATCATCATCCTCAATTAACCATCTATCAGGATTGAACGATTCTGGATCAAAGAAAACATTTGGATCTCTATGTAATGTCCATGGTTGCATTGTGATTATGGTTCCCCTTGGAATTAAAACCGGTGGGACTGTTTCAGAACCTCTCCAGTAAAGACCAGAAGGTGGAACGATTCTAGGTTCTTGACCTGGGATGGCTGCATATTTACGGAAGGTCTCATTGACGAGAGCAGATAAATATGGTAGTTCTTCAATCTCATGATAATGTAACGATTCATAATTATAAGTTGATAATATTTTGCCATTAAACATTTTCAATTCGTTGATCAATCTTTGTTGCTTGTTATAATCTTTTGCTAATTCGTAATAAAGATAACTCAAAGTGGTAGCTGTTGTGTTATGTCCTGCTGCGATATGATCAAAACATTCACTTTTAGCTCTTGCTCGATCAAATACTCCATTTTTATTATTGTTACTATTTAACAATGTACTAACCAATGTTTCAACACCATCTTGAACACCATTTTCAATCGATTGGTTAAATTGATCACCTATCCAATCACCAACTAATTTTGTTGATTTACCAACGTGTTCAGGAACAGCATATGAATACCATTGTGGTAATTGTGTTGTCCAAAACCATGATGAAGACTGATTTAAAAAATTTGATATGATCTTTTGACCCAATTTGAATGGATCAGATAAGAGGGATTCATAAGATTGGACACCAAATGAAAAACTAGTAACACCATCCATGGCCATCATAGACCATAAGTAAAACACATTCAATTCTTTATATTTATTCTCATTCAATACTTTGAGTAACAGAGACATGACAGACTCTATCTTATGTTGAATAGGCTGACTCATAACATTTGATTTAGAATAGAATCTTGTACTAACTTTCCGACTATTCTTATGTGTTTGTTTATCAGGAGTCGAGAAAGTATTGAAAGATCCATAATTTGTAAATTGAGTATAAAAAGTCCCCTTATCAAAATTATTAACATATATATCTTTTAAATAATCAACTTGGGAAACGTCAACTTCTGAAGGTCCAATTCTAACAATTGGTCCAAATTTCTCATGTAATGAATGAACGTATGTGTTTCTTCCTTCAGACCAACTGATATATAAGATCCAATACTTATTTAGTGCACATATAGTAGGTCCTGGAATCTTGGCCAATGGATGAAGATATAATGGATAAACAAAAAATGAGTAGATTAAGTATGAAACCGTGATTAATAGTGAAAGATGAATCAAGTCTGATGAGTTATCTTTGATAAAATCTGTAAGCATTCTTTGAGTGTGATGTTGAGAAATAAATATATATAGCTTTTAAAGAGAAGTAAAAGAATCAAAGTTTACTGAAACTATAAATAAGTCAAGTCAAATAAGCCAACAAACAAACATGTGGAAGAATATACAATATACTCCACCCAAACTCTCACTCACACACTCAATATATCCAAGATCTCACAGATCTGTTTTTTCTTATCAGTTGTTGTAGTAGTAAAAATATTTTAGATATCTTGCATGAGAGCTTATCCCCTTAAAAATTCGCAAATTAAAATTGGAGAGAATTAATTGTGAGCATGACATGAGTCGATCGTCGCTTATTTGATTGAGCTTTTTTGCAAGCAGCTAGCGTTTGTTTTTTTGGGTCGTCGACTAATTGTGTCACGTTACGTCGTACGTGTTGTTGGACCAAAATAGCGACTTATTTCAATGTAAGCAGTTGTAGTAGGTGAGTAGTAAGTGTGGTACTTTTGGTGACAATACTAGCAAGATTTACGAGGTCTTGGGAAGAGTGAATGCAGAACCAACTAAAAAGGGAACATAGTAGTTGGGTGTCTCATGTCTCAAGTACAATCTAACATTATTATTTACAACTGAATCGTTTTGGGTTGGAAGTTATTAACTAACTTTATATAAAAATAAATGGTTTCATATTTGTACTTTATTTCACACATTAATAACCACCTATGGCATTACAACAAATTAAAAACAATCTAAATAAGGGCCAGCTACAGCCATTGTTTGAAGTTGTCTAAAGAAGAAGAAGAGAAGCTATAAAAGAGATCTATCATTCATTAATGTGATCACGACAACCACTTTGTTGTTGGTAAACAAAGAATTCATTAGGTTAGCGCTTAATAATCAGTAGCCTTATTATTACTTAAGAATTACATAATCAATTGAAACTACTTTTTATTCATATTACACAGCCCGGAAGTATCCTTACATGTGGATGATATAAAATAATGATATACATGACTATATATGTATTTGGGTGGATGGGTCGGGTCCTCGATCATGCTATTTACCATTTACCATTTAGTAACAGTCGAAACATATACCTGAACTTATTTTAATAAATACTAAATGAGCGCATACTTGATATCCACCAGCACAAGGTTCAACCTGTACAAACGTGTATTTAACTCAAGTGGTAAATCAGGTTCCCTGTTATTTCAATCACTCAATAAAAATTTCAACCACTATTATAGCTCCACTAGTTCAAGTAGTACTCAAATCAAAACAAAATCAATATCAATTCCGAATAATACTAGAAAGATAATAAGTCGTAATGTTCAAAATAGTGATTCTTTGATAAATCAGTCTTATACGATCAACAAAGAAGAAAAGGTGTCTCACTTAGGATACCCTTTAAAACCATGTGTTTCAGCAACATCGTGTGAAGTTTACGATTTACAAATAGTTAAGGAGATCTTACAAAAGAAAGGATATCAAAATGAAGAAATCGTTCGTAAAGAAGCTGTTCATTTCCGTTACAAACTTTCCGATTCTGAAGACATATCTATTCCTGATCAATCAGCAGATGTTTTCATTTTGAATTCAGGTACAATTGTAGCATGGGGTATACCTGAAGAAAAAGTGATTGATACTCTCATCCCATTGTTTAGCAAAGCCATGGTTACACCATACACTCTGCAAACTGAAGATTTGGATTATGTTGATATAACATACGCGGTTCCAAATGGGCAAATTTTACCTAAAGGTCAGTTTTCGTTCATTGATGGAGAAATCATTTGTCTTAAAGGAGACGAAAGTCAAAGATTATTAGATAAAGTTGCATTTTCATATGGTATTTCCCGGTCTACAAGATTAGCAGTTCTAGAAGCATCATTAGAGCAACATATTCAATTGACTAAAGATACAACTGAGAATTTATCTAAAGGTAGACAATTAAAAGTTAGTGCTAAAGAAGTTTTAAAATCATCTGGTAGATTATTGTTACTAAGAGGGAAATTGAACTTATATTCTGAACTTATAGAAACTCCAGATTTATGTTGGTCAGAACCTAGTTTAGAAGAAATTTATAACAATATATCTAAAGTGTTGGATGTTAATACTAGAATCAGTATATTGAATAGAAAATTGGATTATGCTACAGAAGAATCAAGTGCTTTGTTAGATATTTTGACATCTAGAACAGGAACTAGATTAGAATGGATCATTATTTATTTGATAATGATTGAAGTTTGTTTTGAAATTTATCATTTCTATGAAAGATTCATTGAGAAACGTGATGAAAAAACTTTATAGTTTGAAATTTTTTTTCTTTTCTTGTATATATGAGTAATTTGAAGAGACATTTGAACTTCAAGTATCATCTATAAATTGTATCATTCAACATAATACATTCTACTTTTATAAAATTATACCCCCCATTCAAAGGTATTCAACTTCTAAAGTAACGGTATTATTTTCATATTTGACAACTTTAACTTTGGATAAATCTTCCACGGCATATTTAGCACCACATGAATATAAATGTTCAGCATCAAAAGTTGAGCAAATTCCAATGGTAATAGCACCTGATTTATTACCAGCTTCTAATCCAGCAGGAGCATCTTCAAAAACAACTTTCTTAACAGGTTCAAAACCTAATTTATCTTTCAATAGTTTAGCACCTAACAAATACCCTTCAGGGTCTGGTTTACCATTCGACACATCTTCTGCCACAACAAAGACATCAGGTTTTTGTATTCCTGCATCCAATAAGACATGATCAAAGTGTCCATTCGCTAGCACTGACGAACCTGATGTAACTATACAGAAAGGTTTTGAGTCAATCTTGTGTAATGATTGAAATAATTCTGCAGCACCTTTGATTGGATAATTCAATTTACTATATTTTGTAGTAACTATTTGATCAAATTCATAAGCAGCCTCTTCAGTAGATTTCTCATCTTTATATTCTTCAGGTAATAATCGAGTTAAAACGTCTCCGACACGAACTCCATGAATCTTATGGAAAAAATCACCGTCTGCATTCAATTGTGGATGTGTTGTTAAAATGAATTCCCATGCTTTTTCAATTGCTGCTGTGGAATCAACAATTGTTCCGTCTAAATCGAATTCTAATATTTGTGTTTCAACTAAGGCGATTGGCATTTTTTTTTGATTTGATCTGATTGTTATTACCTTAGATTCTTTACTAAATCCAATTTGGAGGAATATTCAAGTACAGAAGTTATTCTTCATTTTCTTTTAAAAATGCCTCATTCGAAATCCGCAATAGTTAGGTAATAGCTAGTGAGGTACGAAAATATGAGAATTAAAAATTAAAAATGCAATTTTAACGCTGACATATAAGAGAGATTCAAAGACACTAGACGCGGAATTTGTGATAATGAATCAAGTAGGAAAGGTGAGATCATTGATTTCTATCGATATTAAAATGAAAGAGACGGAAATTCAAATTTATTATTATATGATTATGTAGATGTTTATAAAAAATCATTATGAACAAAATTATGCAAGGAAAACGCAAATAGAACAAGGACAGAACAGAACAAGAAAAAAAAAAAATTCAAGCAGCAAGTATTTTCTATAAAAATGATTTGATTAATCATGATATATTATAATTAAATGTATTCAACTTCTAAAGTAACTGTATTATTTTCATATTTGACAACTTTAACTTTGGATAAATCTTCAACGGCATATTTAGCACCACATGAATATAAATGTTCAGCATCAAAACTTGAACAAATTCCAATGGTAGTAGCACCTGATTTATTACCAGCTTCTAATCCAGCAGGAGCATCTTCAAAAACAACTTTACTAGTAGGTTCAAAACCTAATCTATCTTGTAATAATTTAGCACCTAACAGATACCCTTGAGGGTCTGGTTTACCTTTCAACACATCTTCCGCCACAATGAAAATTTCAGGTCTTTGAATTCCTGCTTCTGATAAGACGTTATCAAAGTGTCCATTTGCTAGCACTGAAGAACCTGATGTGACTATACAGAAAGGTTTTGATTCGATCTTGTTTAATGATTCAAACAATTCTGGAGCACCTTTAATTGGGTAATTCAACTTACCGTATTTTATAGTGACTGTTCTATCGAACTCATATGCAGCTTCTTGAATAGCTTCATCATCTTTGTATTCATTTGGTAACATTTTTCTTAAAACATCCATGACACGAACTCCGTGAATTTTATGGAAGAAATTACCATCTGAATTTAATTGTGGGTGTGCTGCTAATATTGATTCCCATGATTTTTCAATTGCTGCTGTGGAATCAACAAGTGTTCCATCTAAATCAAATTCTAAGATTTGTGTTTCAACTAAAGCAATTGGCATTTTTGATTTGATTTGATTTAATTTAATTTAATTTGATTGGTGTAATAGACTAGTTATAATGTATTAACAAATAATTAGTTTGAATATTTCTTGAAGATAGAAGGTTTGAATAGATTAATTAGCATTATAATCAAAAAATCTTCTTCAAATTAAGGTCATAAAGCCCCGTATTTATACTCAAAATTATAAATCACTCATCAAAATTCATCAAATACTACATATAGTGGCGATATGAGCATGAAAATAGAATGAAATCTAATCAAAAAAGTTAAATTTTTTAATATCTATCAAAAAGAAAAGAGAGCGCATATCAAATTGTGAAAAAAGCTTAAATTAATCAGGCGCTGACTCTTAAAATTTTGTAGGGCGCATGTGGCGCGACGACTGCAAGGCTGACGTATATCAGTAAGTAAAGGAATTGGTTGATCCGATCCGAGGTTATTGCAGGATAGGGGTGGGAGCATTTCTTTAGGCCACGTTTAAAAAGCTGATTAAATGATTGGTCAAAGCCAAGTTATTATAATCATATTGGCATGCACATGTGGACATGGACGAAGGAACGGGCAGTTGAGTCCCAGGCACCAATGATGCGATTATGGTTGAACCCTTTCCATTTTCTTCAATCCATGTTGCAATCGCATTCACAAAAATATTATCTATCAATTGATCCAATTTGAAACCTTTTCCACTCTCACATCTACCCATCTTGTTGTTGTGTTCAATGTCCAAACGAAAACAATTGTTGCCCACCATAAACAAACCTCTTAACATAAATCACCTGAAACTTATATTATCTGTATCCTTAGTTGCACCGCCATTGTTGTACATTAATATACACAGCCTTTTGTCTTTTTTAAAAAAAACTGCATAAAATATATTTATTTATTATGAGGTAACCGTTACGTTGTTTTTTTTTTTTTTTTTGCCTTTTTCCTTTTTCCTTTGTACTTTGTACATTTTTGCCAATATTTTAAAATTCGCTTATTTCACTCACTTTCAATACTTTTGACTCGAAAATAAAGAATGTTCAACCTAGCCCAGCCAAATAGTAGTTAATTAACCATTCTTTGTTTATGATCACCAGTAGTGTGCTGCTAAGAGTGGTGAGTGGAGTGTCAAAACAATTAATTTGGTAAAATTTGATTTCAAAATGCAGTGTGCGGTGTTCTTTTTAGTGTTGAGATCTGAATCTAAGATTCTAGATCCCAAAAATAGGGAAGATCCTGTTAGCAGCAGTGTGCGTTTCAGTTTTGGTCTATTAAATAAATTCAAAAAACACATGTAACAAGGATGATCTGCTTAAAAGAGAGACTTGTATAATTATTATATTCACGAACCAGCTAAAACAAACTAATTGTAGAATTCTCTTGTTAAGTATCATATCCATATGTAATTAATCAATCAATGGGTACAGTTTCAACTTTCTAGTCCCAGGTTGACAACATCATGTCCTCCTTACATGAGTTGTACATTGAATGTGAATGTGCCGAGACAAACTTAATCTTGCCATATTGTTAATTGCTTGGTGATCAAATATCGTTAAAATTAGTGGCCACATATACATTTCTTATTAAAAGTTCTCATAAGTATTTCCTGATGTAATTAATACCTAAAAAACACTCTCAAAAAAAAGATTATTATCAAAGATATACGTCAGAGGATTATGATATGAGATGTGATTGGTCAATTTGACAATATATGTACTGGCACCATTCTCCCTCAGAAAGTTGTAGAGTTAATTACACCTGTCAATTATTCGCCCACCCTGACTGACAAATCAAATATAACTACACATATTGGTACTTTGAATATCATTCTTATCACTGTTGAATACTAAGTATAAAATACAAACTACAAATTAGCATATACTGTAGCACACAACCCATTAATAATATTATTTCATCAAAAAGACGAGTTTCCTCTTGAATTAAACAAACACCCCACCGTTCGTTCCCATATACAAACATATATATATGCCCACCACGTGATATATATCACCACTCTAACGATTATTATGATACACGTGACTCTGTCATTGAAGTAACACGTGTCATCTAATTATTTATTTACTTTACACACCTCTACATTTGATTTGTTTTTCCATCCCTTCGGCCTCTTTAAACTTCACCACTCCTTAAAAATTCCATTATTAGAAACCGAACATTTAATACTCAAATTTGTCACTTGTTCAATTCGCAGGTTTGCGATTCATTCATGCAAGGAAATGATTTGCTTTGCATTGTTTGTCTTCAACAACATTCGCTAATAATACACTAGGATATTACGATTCATTTATCTATTTCTCAATATATTTCTTCCAATACAACATCTACTCAATCAATTGATTTACAATTTATACACATCAGTTAGTGGCATCTTTACAATTGACAGCTACTTCTATAACCTCAATTCAATAAGGTCACCACCCACCTTGGCCTTATATTTAGTTTATCTGCATTTTTTTTTTGTGCTTGTTTGATTATACCTAATAATAATAATAACTATCTATTGCTTCAAAAATTTGTGTGTGTGTGTTTTGTTTTTTTTATCACTTTTTACTACAATTCGTCTGATTTTCCCAATTGAATAGTCATTCATATCAGCATATTATCTATCTGGCTTCAAGAAAAAAAAATAAAAAATAAAGCAAAGTTTCATCATTGTACTTTTATCACCACTATTACTATACTACACATCACTTTAATTAAAATTCATATAGCCATATGTTTAGCAGAAGGAGATTATCGAGACCAACGCAACAATCCACCTCATATACAGGAGTCAGCAATCAATCTAATGGTTCAACCCCTGCATCGGGTGCATTGGCTGCTGCTTCCGTGATTGGTAAAGCACTGAAAGATAATAATCATAACCCAGCTGGGTTAAGTTTACCTCAACAACCTCCAAAGAATACAAATGCTCATAGAACAGCTAGTTTATTAGGAACAAACCGGAATTCTTTAACACTGAGATCAAATAGTATTGGTGGTGGGAATCCTATTAAGCCTCCATCTAGATCCGGTAGTTTGAATTATCATCCAAGTTCTCCAGTTGCTCAGCAAAAACCGATCTCATCTAAACCTTCTCCACAAGTTAAAAGAGCACAATCATTAACTGTACTATCGTCAAATTCTCCTAATAGACAATCTTTACAAAGAAAACCTTCCGGACCAGAATTATCACAAAGACAGCAACAGCACCACCAATCTAACCCGCCCTTGAAACGTGCTGTTTCATTTTCTCGTCCTTCTTCTAAGACACCAGTCACATCCCCTCCTCCACAAAAACCTACTCCACAAGCTCCTAGAACCATTAAAAAATGGGTTCCGTCTGCAAATGGGTTGGTTGCCATCGAAGTTCCAGCACCACAGCAATACAATACAGCGTCTACCAATGTTCCTGTTCAAAGATCAGTTGCACAACAAAGAGCTATTTCTAGATCTACATCAATGAACTCTTTGTCCAATCAAACTCGAAGTGGAATGTTCAAACGAGCTTCATCATTAACTGGTTCAAAGCCGTCAATTCCAAGCACTCCTGAGAAGCAATTCAAGGTTCAACCAAAGTCTAACTCCACCCCTATTCAACCTGCAGATTTTTCCAAACCGCCAAAAGTTTTATCAAGTAACTCATCATCATCTCCTTCTGGATCGCCAAAACAAACTTTAAAACAAAAGGCAAGTTTACAATCGATGCATACCCAAGGGCAATCATCTTTCAATTTCGAACCAACTATCGTGGAAGACGATGATGAAGAATTACTCGAGAATGGGAAAAAGACAGAAATTAGTGCAGATGATTTGACCAAACTTCAAGATGACGTTTTGGATGAGTTGGAAAACGATAGATTACAAGAAGAAGAACGTTATAAAGAGAGGGATATCAATGAGAAATTAGAACTTATCGAAAGGGAAAGAGCATTCAGTACATCCGAACCCCCGATTGAAGATCTGGCCGGTTCGGTTTATATCCCATCTGACTTATCTAAACCTATCGAAGATGGGATTGATGATGAAATTGAAGATGAAGATTATACAGAAACTGAGAGATTTTTGGCTGAGCAAAGGCTTGAAGAATTAGTCAAGATCAAAGAAAAAGAAATTATGGATGCTATTCGTAAACAAAAACAACTTGAATTAGGAGAAGGTGCCATTGACTCTTCTCTTGTTTCTCAGGCTTCCTCAGAAAATGCTCATGAAATTACTGAAGAGAATCATACTGACCCAACTGTCAGTACTGAGGCACATATTGAGAACCTAGTGGATGAAGAATCCGATGCCACTTCAAATTATGCTGATTTACCGACAGGAGATGAAATAATTTCAACCAAAGAGCAAGCTCAAGACAGATTGCCTCTTAATTTACCAGAGGCTGGTTTATCAAGCACAAGTGTCACATCTGAATATTACGATCTGATCAACGGATATGCTAAAGAAATACCATCACATAAAATACCTACCAAAGGTGAAGAAATTGAAATTAAAACTGATACTGAAGCTGATACTGACGCTGAAGTAATCACACCTGTTGTTGAAGAATTTCATGATGTTGAAGAATCGTTCTCTCATGAACCACAGTCCATGGCTCAAAGATTAAGGCCGACCCTGGGAGTCAAACAAATCAATGAACCTTTCTTTGATAAATCAAATACTGCTTCTCCGATCGTGACTTCCGAAAAGCTGGTGGAATCATCATCTTCAGACACCCCTATAATTTTGACATCTCCTCTCCTTGATAACATTGATGACATCAAAATTCCAGAACGTTCCCATAAACGATTATCTTCAGTCTCATCATTGCCGCCTGATACAAGTAATTCACAAATATCAGTGGCACCTGAGACAGAAGTCGAAACATTGCCGAGAATAAAGTCAGTTCTTAAGAAAAACAATGGAAGTTCAGGACTACTTTCCAGTAATGACTCGTCTTCTGCTTCGAAAGCGTACTTGTCGTTAACGACTGCAGAAAATACGAGACTCAATGCAAGGGCTTCATCATCATCTTTGAACCTTTCTCAACATTCGCCAACTCGTCAACCACAACACTTCCAAGTGTCATCACAGCCTCCATCATCAAATGTCTCACCAAGTCATCCAAATGGTGCCAGAAGATCAGTTAGAGGTTCATTTCATGAGCATCAACTACAACCGCAACAACAACAACAGCCGTCACAACCATTACAAACACCGCAACAATCACAACAATCACAACAACATAAGGGTCCTGCGCTGAGAAGCAGTTTGAGAAGTCCACCTCCATCACAACAAAATGGAAACAGATTATCTCGTCAGTACATCACCCCAACTCAGCCTTCGGGAAACAACTCAACAGTGGCTCCATACCTTGCGGCAGCAACCAAAGCAACTCAGCAATATAACAAACAACAACAACCTCTTCCAAAACAACAACAAAAGAGATATAGCCAACATTTACAATCTCCTCCCAAACAACAACAGCAACAACAACAGCAGCAACCGCAACCGCAACAGCAACAACTGTATCAGAAACCACCACCAAGACCATCTTCAACTGCTCAACAGCGCGCTTCAGAATTATACAAAAAGGCAAATTCACGTCCAATAACAGGTGGATCGGGTCAATATTACAACAATCCGTATCCTGAGCATGTAGGAAATGGTAACGGTCACGTTCCAAGAAGATCATCGTTTGAAAAAGTAAGCGAGACACTTGCACCACCCAAGAGAAACAGGTTGACACTTAGAGACGAAACAGCCTTTGAACAAACTGATGTTCATCTTAATAATCACTCACATCAACCTGTTCAACCAACAAAGCCTTCTAGACATGTTAGACCAGCCTCTACGCAAGTATTCAAGTCTCGTTTTGATGATTCTGACTCAGATACAGAACTGCCAGCCTTTGATTTCGGTAATCGTGGTAGTGGTGTTTTAAATTATAAGGCATCAACTGGAACTATGCGTAGTGTTAGTGTTGATCATTTACCTAAGATGGTTTCGGGATCAGGTGGATCAGGTGAAGGGACTCGATTCTTTAGTGAGCAGGTTAATTCAAAGGCAGCACATGACGAAAAGGGGGATGATAAGACGAAGAAGAAGAGGTTTGGTAAGTTGAGGAAACTTTTCGGGACTAAGGCTTGATTTCGAAGTTATTAATTTTCTTTCTCTGTATACATGTTTTACCTTCTTTTCAATTTTTGTCTCTGTTTTTTTATAGTTAGTGTTATTTTTTTTACCATTCATCATAATTCATTATTACATCATTTATTTTTATTGAGCTCAATACTTATTATTTATATATTCACGCTATTATTATTCTTTCTAGTTTCTCATTTGAGCGTTCATTTACGATTGTACCCTTACTAGTCTCTTTCATTTACTAACAATAATCCTAAAACGGATCTTTCTCCGCGAATAACATACCTATAATATAATATAACCTCTTTAGAGTACCTAACAAACGTTTCAAAAAATTGCATATATAAGTTTATCTCTACCCCGTTCATCCCAAGTGACTACTTTCTAAACTCTTGATCAATTTCTTTTCGTCATCTACATCTTTTTTATTATGTAAAACTGATAAATCATCACCCCCAACAGGGACATCACTTAAAATATCAGTAGTTGGTGAAACAAAGTTTCCAAAATCATCATCATAATCGTCATCGTCTTCTTCATGAACAGAACTCAAGGTTTGTGCTCTTGAACTTCTAGTGATGATTGAGCTCTGTTCTGAAGATCCGAGTTTGTTAGTCCCGTTGGTGCTATTAATACTATTTGATGACGATTTCGTAGCATCGTCCATTCTTTTCCGAACTTCAATAGCGACTCTTCTTCCATCAGCTAAGAAACTAGAAAACATTCCACGTAAATTATTAGATAAACTTAAAGAATCATTGATCTTTTCATTAACGTGAAACGATTTCCAAAAATTATTTTGAAAGAATGATTCATATGTCTCATCCGCTAGTATTATCATTCTGAATGTAGATGCCGTTATAAATGTTGGATGAGATGGGTCAAGTGCTTTGTTATGTTTCAATTTGTTTGATTGGTGATCAGGGGTCTCTTCGGGTTCGTCTAGATCAATTAATGGCTTATTTGGATCTTCATGTGGTTGTGCGTATTGAAATGCCATTCTAAGAAAATTAGAACCAGATGCTAGATATCTTTCACTTTGTTTACTTCTCCATTTTTCTTCATTGAATTTGACTTCTGTAGGTAGTTTAATTTCATCGTTATCTTCATCATCTGATGTTAAAAGGCCTTGTTCTTTCAAAAATTGTTTTCTTTGAATTATCTTTTTTGCTATCTCGGTTTCAATTGCTTTGTTTGTAATATCGTCATATAAATAACCATCTCTCCAGGGTGAAGTGATAAATATCAAATCTTCAGCTAATTCTAAAACAGATTCGTTTCCTATTTTTCCTGTATTATCTGTATCGTATATTTCGATAAAGTTCGAAAGCGAATTCATTATATCTCTATCAACTAGTTTGTTTATACCTAGCACTAATTTCTCTAAAGTTAATCGATCATCCTCATCCGATCCAGTATCATCTCCAACCCATTTATTATATAATCTTCTTAAAAGCTTTGATTGTTCTATTTTATATGTGGTATTCAAATCAACCCAATCAACAAACTGAGACATGAAGATATTGAATGCTTTGAAATCCATTGTTGAATGTCCGTTATTTGGAGCTGCATTTTTGTCACCTTCAACTAAAACACTATAGTATCTATCATATATGTTTGATAATTGTTCCTGATTTATATTTGGAGTCTTTGGTAAATTTCTAACCTCGGCACGTTTAACAAAAGTTTCAATTCCTTGGAAAACTTCGTCCTTGAATTTCGTTCTGAATTGGTCAATTACCTTATTGTCAATGATAGAAAATTCTCTAAAAGCAACTTCCCATAAATTGTCAAACTTGGATCTAATTTTTTCTTTATTCAATAATGATACTTCAGGTTCATCTAAGGAGACAAAATACTCTTTGAAGACGGCAATACATTCACCATCATCTTCACACTTAATAAGCTCCTCGCCATTAATTTTGATAATAGCTAAAGCAACTTGAAACAGTACTCTTGCACCATGTAATAATAACATGTCAATCACCCTAAATGCATACACCAGTGGCATAGAATTCAAGAAAAATGATAAGAACCAAGGTAATGAAACAATTGATACTTGGATGTCATATTTAGTAAAATGATTAGTCAATATTGGCATTGTCTTCTTGACTAACCCTTCAAAAACTTTCTGATCTAACAAAACACCGTACATAGTTTTTGAATAATATCCTGGGATAATATTTTTACACAAGACGTTCAAACACCAAAAGGCTTGTTCTTCGGACATATAAATTAGTAATGCAGCACCAACGATATTCATAGCTTGACAATATCCAATCTCCGGATTTTTCCATGAGAAAGCTGTTAGTATTCTTCTCAATCTATTGATACCTTCTTCATTTTGGAAGGCCGGATATTCAGGTAAAGATCTATTTAAATCCTTTTCGATTTCTTCTATTGCTAATGATTGTTTTCCGTCATAATCGACCAATAATCGATTGTATTCATCTTGATATAAATAACGCAAATAGATAGATCCAGATGAAGTCTCCCATATTTCACCTCTCAATTTGTTAGGTAATCCATAGCTCACTAACTTATAAAATGGAATGTTACGAATCATAGCAAAATTTCTTCCGTTTTCTCTAAAAAAATCAAACCATTTTTTCATTTTAAGTCTATCATTCAATTTCTGAGCGTTACCTGGGAATCTGAATATCCAACCTAACCCAGCTGCTGGAGGTGCTTCAATTTTCAAATGAGAAGAGTGATTCTTGTACAAAAGATACTCGGAGTATAAGCCAGTTAGAAACTGACTCATCTTGGAAACATCGGAAAGATTCCTTTTCAACAATTTCGTTAAGTTTTGACCAAATCTCTCGCATTGGGACTTGATACCCACAAATTGAACAGTTATTTCTAAGTCATTCGTTGTTAATAGTAGTATTGCAAAGTCATATGATCTACTAATTCGTTGGATTTTCTGAACTGTTAGTAATTCGATGACAAACAAGCACATCATGCTATCATATCCGTCTTTAAATGTGAGGAAATTATTCGTAAGTGTTAGTTTACCACTGTATGAAGCTAAAGTATCTCTAGAAACATTGTCATGCAATTGTTCGAGCCTTGCTCTCAAGTACTTTGTTGTAATAGTGACTTCTGCAGATGACTGATCAATAATACTCTCTGTGTTCGGTAGTTTGAACTCTTGACGAAATAACTCATCCTCAGTTAGCTTCACGGATGAGCTATTATTCTCAAAGATAGTTTGGGTCTTATTTACAATCTCTTTGAAAAAATCCATATTATTATTATTTTTCTTTTTGTATTTCTTCAACTTCAGATGTTGTGTGATACCGTAAGATATGTCTTGAACGGTTTTGTCTGTTTACTATTATCTGAGAAGTTGATTAATCGAGTAATGAGACGTAGAATTGATGTTGTTATACTAAATCACTTCAATTGAGTCTCTTTTTGAGTTGTTACTATGAATGAACAACCTATGCCTGGCAGCTAATATTCTCATCTAAGAGAGATAACTGCAATGTACTGAAGGCATCTGCATCTATCTCACTGATAGAGAAAAAAAGACAGTGAGTTGGTTCGAGGCAGTGTGCCCATCTTCTATTTTTAATTTTGAGGCGTCTAATTTTGTTACGCGTGTTTGCCAATAGATGTTGAAGATTTGTTACTTACTTTACAGGTATGGTGAAGTTAGAGTAAGAATTGGACTTTTTTTTATAAAACAAAAACAGAATACTATATAATATATATTATATAGTATATACACTACATACGATACACTGTATTCTACATAGTATGTAATATGTATATAGATATAGATGGTTTGTTGTGGACAGGATAGTTAGCTTTCAAGTCTACTCAAAATCGGATTGTCTTCTATCAAATCTAGCTGGGCTCATTCTCTGAAATATCTTCCATAGGCCGGAACTGTTCAACGTCTAAATCTTCATTGTCCTCGACTGATTTCTCGACCCTACTTCTTACTTTAGGTTCAAGTAGGTTTGGGTCCTCGCAAACTACCACCTTTTGGTGATGGTGATGATGATGTTGATGATCCTGAGTTTGTCGCGAATCTCCTAGATTCCTGACAGGTGCATTCTGTTCTACGTTCTTTCGTGAATTCTGTTCTGTCTGCAATTCTATTGATGATCTTATAGCTGGTGTAATTGTACTTGGTTGCTGTTTGTGAACTTGCAACTTGTTACGAAGAAACTTTCCGGTATGTCTCAATATAACTTTGATGATGACCTTTTTGTAGTGTTGAAAAAAGTCACTATCAGACCAGACTTTGTTAGAGTATTCTAACTTTGGAACATCTATAACAAGTCGAGTTACATCTATCAACCTAGAGGGACCTTGTCCTTTGAAACTGATGCATAACTTCAACGGAGCTATTGTGAAATGGTTTAGTAGTTGGTACTTACTAGCACGTTCATCCATTTTTTTGATAAAACCATCGTGTTTCTTGTCACCAGCCGCGTCAATCAGAGGCTCATTTCCCTTAGAAAAACATAGTCCAGAAGTTGAAGAATCAGTTGATGACCTAGGGCTAGTAGTTGTACTGTTACTGTTCAGTCTTGATGAAGTTAAAGAAGATCTTGAGGGTATTTTAAGCTTGCTCAATTTCTTGGAAATTTTGCTTTTAGTACTCAGTTCCGAAGAAGAGCGAGTGGACGCATCAACGGACAAACTATCCTTGCTGGAGCTCGAAGAAAGCATGATGGAGCTGGAATTTGTTGTGGACAGACTGATTGTATCTGAACCATCTGAGTCGTCTGAGTCATACAGGTAGTCTGGGTTTGAGTCGGCACCTGAGTTACCGTTTTTGTGTATTTCATTTTCCTCGGGGTACACGAATCTTGCAAGAGCAATCGCAGTTCTGTAATCGAGCTCAATTTGAATAGGTGCAAATTCAATGAGCTTATGTTCAACTATTACTATACCACCAACTGGTCCAAGAAGAGACCAGTCAACCATAACCATTGGTTTCTCCAACTGGCTATCATTATCCGCGTATCTTTGAAGAATTGTACTATATTTGGAATGTTCCTGTTCATCATGAGCAACAAAAGTGCGAATGGAAACCCTATTAGTGCTTGCACCGTCAGATCTTTGATCAGTTATATAATTCGTTTCCCTGGCTTCTACAGTAACAAAATTTTCGTGATTTTCATCCAATAGTGCCAATTTAATGTATTCACTGGCAATAATCCATAATCTTTGGTTATATGAGTCACTGTATTTTAATGCTTTAGTTTTCTGTAGATAAGAAACCATGGTATTTATCTCTAAGTACAATTTTTCCAACTCGACATTGATGTAGGTAACATTGTGATCAGCATCACTATCAGAGCCTTGACGCGTAGTGAAAACAGCTCTGCACTCAGTCAGAATTCTTGCATTGTGCTGGAGTGATTCGATTCTCTTTCCAATCTCTGTATAATCGTCATTGTCAGTGAATCTCACTAGCTTACTCACTGTATCACTGATTCTTTGCTGTTCAGATTTATCACTCTTTTCTATTAAAGACATAGCAACATCATGAACAATCTCATATTGTTTACTATTAGCCGTAATAAAAACATCTGGACAAATGACTTTGACAATCTCCTTGAACCCCTTAACACCACATCTGTCTTCTTTCATATTACGCAGCCTATTTGGGTTGGTGAATATCAAACCACCTGAAAGCCTCTGGATCACAACAGATGTTTGTAATGCATCTGGATCATAGTACATTTCGATGGGGAGTCTTGGAGGCCAGACCTCCAAGTTGTGATAATCGTGGAAATTGTAATAACCTGCCATGGTCTTCGATTTCTCAAACACGTATCCAAAAGCATCGTATAAAATCAGTCCATTTCTAGTCTCGACACTTGCCGTTAAATAATCCACAGGTTGGCAACCTATCAAATTAACAGCAATGCTACTAGCAACAATTTCTCTTGCAGCCACTAATACACAGCTTTCAGTATCATTATCCAATCTCAGTTGAGGCAATATGAATTTTAAGATATAATTATCATCAGTCTCTACGTCAGATAGACCATCGGTATTATGCAGGTTCAAATCAAAGTCTTTGAATGAATTTTCGCTGGCCTCAAAATCATAATCAATGTCTTCTCTTTCAAAGCTGGACGGATCTTCCCTTGTTACTGATCGACTGGCTTGTATATCCTCGGCCAATTGGACTGCCTTCCGACTCATATTGAAAACAAGAGATCGTCTGTCGCTTACATTGTCAATATACCTCATAAATTTGTCACGTATATACGGACTCCACCTAATCAAAATACTGTAAACAATAAATCTATTTCTATACGTTGAAGTATTTTGTTTGACTTGGATAGGTGCTCTGGTACTTGACCAACGTGATATAGCAGAAGTAACCCTCGACAGAGAGCTTTCAGTCTCCAGATCAGACGAATCTTGATTGTTTTGAAAATCATCAAAGGTTGGCACCGATCCACGATCAAAACTGTTCTTCAATCTTTCAGCAACTGCTAGTCTGTGATTAAGTTCCTCAATTTCAAGGACCAGTTCTGCAACTCTTTTTTCAAACGAGGTGGTCGAAGAAACGATATCATCTTGAGAACGCAGAGAGTCCAACATTGTTTTTTGGTTTTGAATTTGGTCTTCTAATTCTTGATACCTAACCATGGCGAGTTTGTTTATTGTTTTCTCAGGATGATTTTTTCCCATAATACAATCATGTGTTTGTTCCTGCATATGCTCAAATGGATAATCCAAGTGGTCGTCAGTTTCGTCCTTGAAATAACAGAATCTAGGGGAGGAAGCAAAAGGTAGAACCTTCCAATGAGGCGCTGAATTTAATTTAGGAAAATGCAACTCTACAAAGTCGTCTTCATCGTACCATACAACATCTGAACTTTCTGTTCTACTTTTATCACTGAACGAAGAAGACGAATTCTCAAATGACGAGACTGTTGAGTCGATACCAATCGATTTCGCTAAGATACCAGTCTCAGAAGTTTCATTGAACACTGCATACAAGATTCTAAGATCCGTATCCACGAAATCAATCTCTCCTTGTTTGAATTTCAATCTCCACTCAGTTTGGGATCCATTTTCAGAACAGCCAAAAACAGGAACTTCGACCTTTGTTTGATGCAAATCCATTGAAAATCTTTTAATCGATGCTTTCAACCCGGTGTAAGCAATGTGGCTATTGGCCTTCAAATTTGTTGAATGACGATATACGTGAGTCAGATATAAAGGCTTGACATCTAGCATGTAACTGATAGAAAACAAGCTGGCTCCAAACTTCACTGATGCTGCGGGAGTCAAATATTTCACGGTGAATATTTTGCCCTCTTTGATAGGCAAACCTAAACTACTGCTAAACATATTCCACCACTCAAAGAAATGTGAGAATGTCATAGGAGATAAATGAGCTGAGTTGTAAGACTGGGAATACAAAGTATCGGCTGCCTTGGAAACAATTGATAGTGACATATGAATATATTGACTTCTAAATCCTTTGTATGCATCCCAATCATTTCTTTCTTCCTCATTATCAAAAGTGGCAGGATTCTTTAAGCGCACGTTATAATGTGGCGTGAAATATGAAGTTCTCTTAACTGATCCTGGCTCAAATTCGGTCTCGTTGTTACTGTTTCTTTCAAACTTGAAACCCATTTTCCACACAACTGGGTTGCTTGTCAACTTCAAAATCTTTTTATGAATAGAGTAGGAAACTCCTTGGTCATAGCTACTACTTCCAGCACTCAAATCTGAATCAAAGTGTTCTAGATCAAATTTAGGAATTGAAATATCAAAAGATCCGCTTTCAACGATCAAAAAATCAGCTGGATCATCAGTACTATTGATCTTTAAATTGGCATTGTCCTTCCATCTAAAAACAAAGCCAGAATTTGTGCCCAACAAAACATAAGGAGAAGACCCGCTTTTGATAAACAAATTTATACCATTAGTGAACTGGAATTCAAATTTGGCTAGAAGTAATAATGATAGCTTATCCCAAAATCCAACCTTTGCACTTGTATCGAGGGCTGGCTTTGATAAAACATCAAAACTATCAATTGCATAACCTAATGCTGGTTGCATCGAAGGTGACCATGAGACCACAGCGTTTTTACTCGAAGTAACGTTAACTTTCAAATCGGCGTAAAACTTCACATCGGTCATTGTTCTCGCAATATGTGCGGCATATAAATTATCAACATCGTTTGGATCATTGTATTGTGATACCAGGGGAACGAAATTGTATCTGAGTTCATCCATAGTATACATTTGTTCACCTACAACAAGGTCACCTTTCAAAACAACAGTATCCGGGGAATCATCAGTGGCACCTCCAAATAACAAAAGTGGAAGGGGAAAACTTTTGATGTTGATAGATAGCCTGGAGCACGATATTTCTAAATTGACCGGAAACAAAATGCCATATTCCATGTCATAAGGCATACCCTTTCCCACTTTGTGCATAAATTCGGGATAATTCTCCAGTCCAAAATCAGGTTCATCAAGGGTCCACGTCAAATCAGCTAACGCAAAAGAAAACAAGGGTGGTATTGACGCAGGAGAAATAACAGCAAACTTTTTCAGGAATGTTTCACTCACTGGTGGATCGTCTCCACCACGAACTTCTTGTAACATTTTGGCATGTTTTGCTTTACTTAACTCCTTACGTACCTGTACTCTAATTATCCACGACTTGCTTATATTGCTCAGTAACCTGGCCCTTGGAACTTCTATATCATTATGAATATCCATTAGGTATGACTGGTATTGTTCATCTTCATTTGTTAAAACCTCTTTGGACAAGTGGGACGAATGATTGCGTGTATAATTTGCCATTTCCACTGTACCGTTGACGTTGGGTCCCTTTAATGGAGCAGAATCCAACTCTTGTTTCCTAGCGGTTCCATTTTTGAACTTTCTTGGCTCGACAGCTTTCCCACTCACGAAAGTCAAATCAAAATACTTCTCCTCCAACTGCTTTCTATATGCCGTTTCATATCTTTCAAATTCCATAAGTTTGGCAACTCTCAACTTTTGCTCTACTCTATTTAGAGCGAAGCAAGTGCTTAACTCATCTTCAAACGGATCGTCGTGCATACAGAATTGAAATTGTTTAGTCTTAATTTGAATTCGTGGCATTCTAAGAGGCTTGTCAACTTTAGATGGATATATCAAGCCAACTGAAAAATCTTTATCTGTTTCTTTAACATCCATTAAGCGTTTAAAATTTGCCTCCATTTTAGAAAAAGATTTAAAAAACGCTTTGATATTATCAAAGGTATTGAAGAAGATGTACTCAAAAGGAATTTCAAATCTTGTAGACCGTGATGTGATAGAGACTCTTGGATTATTCGCCTCTAACTCGCTTACTTTGATCAAAGCGGACCCATCACACAAAATTATTATCAAACTCCACAAATTTGGTGTGTATGGGTTCACGCCATACACCCTTAACGCTTTGAATCTTAAATATGGATCATCATCAACGGTTGGTAAGATCTCAAAAGAGTCTAGTTCAAGTACAAGATCTATATCTGCAGGTAACTCTAGTTTCAACATCAACAAACGTATACCTATCAAGTAGCTTAAGTTTTTGTTTCTTATTTTGACCGGGGGTTGCTTATTGGCCTCCTCGTGATTTCTTAACCGTGGAATAACGGAACTTAATATTGTCTTGACAAATAAGAGTGACCAAACAACTTCTGTAGAAACAGTGGCATCGATGAGAGGAATTACCATGGAGAGCTTGTTTTGATTGAAAAGATACTTTAATATAAAATTTTGAACATTGAAAAACCTTGAAGCTGGTTCATTGTGTCTTTCTGTCTCATAATCTTTGATTAAATAAAGTGATAACGATTCAAAGGTGGTTATTAGTTTTGACTGCTCTAACTCACCACTTATAGTGGCCAATATATCTTGAACCTCAAATGAAAACCCTCTTTTGTAACTATTTAATCTTGATTGGTCGACTCCAGCGTAATATTTTACAGGATTGATGAAACATGAAATAAGTCTGATAGAAGAAATTCTAAATTCTATATTTTTGAGAACACTTGGCAATAGTCTTTTGGCAGAAATGCTTTCCTCTTCCTTTTCCTCTTCTTCTTCTTCTTCTTTGACCTCTTCAATTACAACATTGTATTTGTCTGCTGTTACAGCTTCTGTTTTGAAAGTAGAACTCAATCTGTTTTTCAGTTGATACAATTCTTGGAACAATTCAATATGTTCCAACAAGACTTCTATAGAACCAATATCTAGATTGAGTGTATCAATGACGTAATTATCATCAGTAAATCTAGCACAAAGTATAACTTTAGCGCTATCGAGTGCAGCTACTCTTGATTCCAAATGGTTTTGGGTAAAGACAAATTGTATGTTTCTGGTGAAAAACACCACATGTTTTGTGTTTAATCTATTATTTGATCTTTCAAACAAGGAGCCCAGGTTATCGGTGGAAGAGCTGTCAAGAATTATATCTTCAATATTTAGTGATGCTGCCAGGTTATCCGAAATCTCAAAGTAAAACAAGGAACTTAACAATTGAACTCTTGTTCTAAGTCTGGTAACAAGCTTAAGCAAGTGTTTGTATGACCTGCAAGTGGAGAGTATCTTATTCTTTTCCGTATGTGTCGCGACAGCTGTATGATCATTCTTTGGATGCAAACGAGTATTCAAAATCTCAAAAATATCATCAAATGTAGAGCTCGCTGATAAATTATTTATGGCAATAGCTGTTTTCACTAGAAATTTATCGGATTCGAACAACTTTAGCATAAAATTTTCATTGAATCTGTTTTCCACAATAGACACAAGAAGACAAGGATCAGCGTATGATGATAAATTTAATGAAGGGACGTAAACAAATGATTTTGGTTTCTTTGAATGGATCAATTTCAAAGAATTCAAACCAAGTAAAAGTTCATAATAGTCAGTGTCTGCATACTTCTTGGGTAGAACGTGTCCTTTCTTTAAATTTCCAAATGAAAGCTTGAATGTTTCCATAGTCAAGCTAACATCATTGTGTGTAACTTTGAAACCTTCGGAAGAGATAGAAAATGTGAGGATTTCTATACGATCGCGTATCCGTGCTAAAGTAGCTCCAATATCTGGTTTGGGATCAATGTTCCCAATTTCTTTGGAAGTAGTAATGTAATCTGTTTCGTGTGTTCCTGAATAACTATTATATGAACTCAGCACTGTATGTAATTTATCGAAATCGACATGGCAGTTTCTAGTTCCGGCCCCAAATGCAAGATTCTTAACACATAAATTATCAGTCACCTCGAATTCAATGTTACAGTCACTTGATCCTAAAGTATCGACATTATCTGTTTTCACTGAAGAAAGATTGAATTTGGATCTAATGAATAAGTTGCCATTTACTTCGTTTTCAAGTGCAATCGACCAGGAAATACCCTTGAGAGTGATGTTGTTGGGACCGTTTGTAATCATACTGTTTCTCAACTGAATCTTGAACGGGAAAAACCGGGTATATCTCTTTAAGAGTCCTAAAAGTGTCAAAAATTGCTTATTGTTATTAGTGCTCTTATTATTGGATAAATTGCTTTTCGGTGCACTTGATGACGATTTGGCATGAGACTGTGGTCTTAATTCGACCACTAATCCATCAATTTTGATAATCAATACACCGTCATGTGATGATGAAAGCAGGGCATTCCATGGTTTAAGATCAAAGAAAATGGAACCAATTTCAACTTTCAAACCTTTTATATCAAATTTTAAACCGTAGAGTCTAAACCATGATATGAGTTTAACTGTGACTTTGCCTGCCAACAGAATATTCAATGTTAATATCACAGTGAAATACAAAGCCGAGACCAAAATGAGCTCTGACCACATTTTACTCAACTTTTCAATAAACCTTCTCGACCGTGACTAATCAATCGTTTATCAGAATAGGCTGACCAGAATTTCTTGTGACTGAAATCTTATAAAAGTTGACAATGGTTAAGTAAGTTGCAAGAGTTCGTTGTTACAGGCAACAAGCTATTTATCAATGGAAATAAATGAGAAATAATTGGGGTCCTTCGGATCAGCTCCCGCCACATAAGCCACATAAGCCGCACCCTTTATCGCCGGCTGATGTGGCTGTGTTAGTTGCTTTTACGGCTCTAGATTTTGAGATTCTAGACTTTTGAGGCCTCAAGCTCTGTTTTACAATCTGCGAATGATAAGTTAAAGTAACATTCTACAGTGTAGACAGATAAGATACCAGGTGACGAAAAGCAGTTATGGGGAAATTAAGTAGAGCCATGAAATATAGAAGGATAGAAAAATACAAATAAAACGGCCAATACTGACGATAAATACTAAATAATAAATAGCAGAATCAGAAGCAGAGTAGAGAAAACGTATGGAATGATGCTAGCATTGCCCACAGAATCGAGGTATATATCTTACAACAATATCAAATTATAGATAAAGCACAAGGTAAAATGAATCAGAAAAAAAGTCAGCTTACAATGTCGATTGTAAGATACCACTATCCATCAAAGCATTATGTATAATTGTTTCTTTAACAACCGCGAACGCCAACTTAATATTTGACGTATCAGTGGCTTGTGTAACATATGGCATTAAATTCAAGTCTGCTCTGTTTAATTGTTTGAATCTCCATAGAATGTATTTAACAGCTTTGTTGACATCGTTCCCTCCGACGTAATCAGGGAAATAGTTTTCCAACGGGGAATGAGGCAATTTCTCAATAAAGACATCAATTTTATTTAAACATAAAACAACTGATGTCCTTCTGAACCACATCGAGTTTACAACAGACTCAAATAAGTTCAATGACTCCTCCAATCTATTTTGGCTGGACGACTCCAATAAGACTTGATCATATTCTGATAGAGCGACACAAAACATTATAACAGTAACATTATCAAAACAGTGAATCCACTTCTTTCTTTCTGATCTTTGCCCACCGACATCGTACAAATGTATATCAATATCCTCAAGTTGAAACTTGATATCGTATATTCCAGAGGTCTGCTTTCTTGTTCTTAAAACATCAGTAACATTAGGAATATAGTTCTCTCCAGTAATTCTATCCAAATTTTCAAAGAAATATTTGGCTGAATCTAATATATAGAAATCATTTCTATGTTCATCATACAGTTTTTGGATAACTGGCTCTTTGAGGAGTATTTTGATCTTTTCTGCAACTTCAACGTCGAATTGGTCATAATCTATATCCATAGGTATTTCCAACTCTAAAATCTTTTCCGTATCTTCATGGGACAATGTCTCGTATTCTGATTCAAAGTCAAACTGTCTTAATGCTTTGATTATGGATTGTGCACACTCTAAAATATTTTTGAAAACAAAAGGCTTATAGTCATACAACTCTCTTTTAGTGAAACCATTTTGGTGAATGATCTTAATTTGCTTCAAAATTGTTGATTTGCCGGACTCTCCAGATCCGAGAAGTAACATCTTAATTTCTTGTTTAGGTTTGTTACTCTTACTTGTGGCTATTTGCTTGTCCTGTTGAAGAGATTGAACAACATTGTTGGAAGACCCATTATACAAACCATTCTTTGATGATCCGTTTGTAACAGCAACTGCTGTATTATCACTTTCCTGAGTTTGAGTTTGGGGCTGTTGATGCTGCAATTTTGTTGACTTTTCGTTTATTGACGAAGAGTAATTGGAGTTGATGGAATTTGTGTTTGTTGCCCTAGAGGCTGCTGTTCGTTGTGTTTGATTTGTTGGTACTGACTCTTTGGAACCGCAGACACCCATTTTTCACCGCTGGTTTCCGTAAGGTCTGATTACTTTCGTTCAGTCGAGCGACTATAAATTGATTGTTTCGTTGTTGCAGTTGTTAGAAGATATAAGAAGTTCTTAAAAGCTTATGTTTATTATACTCGATCGAACTATAATCTAAAGGCGTTATCAGCTTACGGTACCAGGACTGATAACGAACAGGGTTCAGCCAGTAGGTGTTTGGTTGCTTACGATGAGCTTACATATAAAAAGAATTGCTAAAAAAACGTTGAAATTGAACAACCGCTTCAAAAACCTGTGCACAGCCAAAAAAAAAAAACTGAAATTCTTTGGTTGGTTGGAGTCGAATGTTTTGTTAGGCAGGATTTTACTGGATGATACACAAAAATCATTGGATGAAGACAAATGTTTTACAACTAGAGCATGCGCCTCTACGAAGGCCAATAGTTACATCAACGGGGGACTGATATTAACGAAAAACTAGAAAGATAAACTGTAACAATAAAAAAAATAGATTCATTATTTTGGAGTAAGATTGGTTTTTTTTTTTTTTGGATATTGGGTAAAACTAAACTGGTTTACCACCAATAAATTCACTCCATCTTTTAACCTCAGATGGAATGACAACTTCAGTCTTAGCCTCACTAGCTAACTTAGCTGGTAACTTTTCAGCTAAACATTGAGAGAACAATAACGAAGTCTTTGGTTCATTGAAAAGTGGAATACCGAAATCAATAGCGTTTCTTCTCATAACGTAATCTTCATCTAACAAAGAATCAGCTCTATCTTTGGCTAAATTGAAGACACCTTTGATGTCGTACTTTTGGAAAACTTCTCTTAGTTCTCTCTTGTTCTCCTTAGGGAATTCGATGACTTCAACTGGATTATCGACATATGTCTTCAAATAATCAGCAACTCCTGAAGAAGTAGTGTAGTACTTGTAACCTAGTGCACTTAAGTTTTTGGCAACTTGTCCTAAATATTCTTTGTCTAAGTCACCACCGAATAACAGACCAGATGGTGGTTTTGGGACATGGAAATTCATAGTAGACAACATAGAGGTCCAGTAGGCGTCAACTAAATCTTTACCGAAACAAGCAACTTCACCAGTAGAAGCCATTTCGACACCCAAGAATGGATCGGCACCAGCTAATCTGGTGAATGAGAATTGTGGGACCTTGGTAGCAACGTAGTCGTATGACTTGTCCATTAAGTTGACTGGAGCTGGAACATCTGAGTCTAGTAAAGCTTTAACAGCAACGTTAATAAAATTGACACCTAAAACCTTGGAAACAAATGGGAATGATCTTGAAGCTCTAATATTACATTCAATGACCTTCAAATCTGGAACTCCCGTTTCTGGGTTTTCAGCCTTGATGATTTGCATGTTGAATGGACCAGTGATGTTCCAAGCACTAGCAACTTTATCGGCGATTTCTTTCAATCTTAACATTATAGTGTCATCTAAATTCTGTGGTGGTAAAACTAAAGTAGCATCACCAGAGTGAATACCTGCGTTTTCAACGTGTTCGGAGACAGCATGCACCAAAACTTTACCATGTGATGCAACAGCATCGATATCTATTTCTTGTGCACCTTCAATGAACTTAGAAATAACAACAGGATGGTCAGCAGAGACATCGGCGGCATTGGTTAACTTTTCATCTAATTCTGATTGGGATCTGATAACTGACATAGCAGCACCTGATAAAACGTAGGAAGGTCTAACTAAGACTGGGTAACCAACTTCATTGGCAAATTTCTCTGCTTCATCGATAGATGTTAATTCTTTCCAGGCAGGTTGATCAACATTGATGGAATCCAAAATACTCGAGAACTTGTGTCTATCTTCAGCTTTATCGATATCTTCTGGGTTAGTACCTAAAACTTTGGCACCTTGTTCTTGTAAAGTCAAAGCAATATTTTGAGGTAATTGACCACCGACTGAAACAACAACACCTTTAGCATTTTCAAGTTCATAAATATCCAAAACTCTTTCAAATGATAGTTCCTCAAAGTACAATCTATCGACTTCATCAAAATCAGTAGAAACTGTTTCTGGGTTATAATTGATCATGATGGTTTTTTTGCCTGATTCTCTTAAAGCTCTAGCAGTTGAAACAGCACACCAATCAAATTCAACAGATGAACCAATTCTGTAGACACCTGAACCTAAAACAAGAGTTCCAAATTCATCAAAAACAACATCGTGAGAGGTAGCGTTATAAGTTGTGTATAAATAGTTGGTGTCAGCTGGGAATTCAGCAGCTAAAGTGTCAATCTTCTTAACAAATGGAGTGATACCAAACGACTTTCTTCTTGCTCTAACTTCTAATTCAGTGGAGCCAACAGCAACGGCTATCTGCTTATCTGAAAATCCTAACTTTTTAGATCTTAAGATCACATCTTGAGTTAAACCAAATAACGAACCGATTGATTCAAGTTCTTTTTGTTGTTCGACAATGTTTGTCAACTTATATAGGAACCATTTATCAATCTTGGATAACTCGTGAACTCTATCGACGGTATAACCCTCGTGTAACAAAGCTTGACCAACAGCTAACCATCTTCTATCAGTTGGGTTAGCTAAAGCATCATCCAAATTTTCAAATTCACCACCTTGGAAACCAACAAACGAAGGATCAACCTGTCTGATAGCCTTTTGGAATGACTCTTCAAAATTTCTACCTATAGCCATAACTTCACCAACAGATTTCATTGATGAACCAATATCTCTCTTCACATGTTGAAATTTAGCTAAATCCCATCTTGGAATCTTGGTAACCATGTAGTCTAATGATGGTTCGAAATTGGCCGACGTGGTCTTTGTAACTGGATTTGGTAACTCTGGTAACGTATAACCTAAAGCAATCTTAGCAGCTGTATAAGCTAATGGATACCCAGTGGCCTTGGAGGCTAAAGCTGAAGAACGAGATAAACGTGCATTCACCTCGATAACTCTGTAATCTAATCCATCAGGTTGTAAAGCGTACTGAACATTACATTCACCAACAACGCCCAAGTGACCAATAATCTTGATTGCTGCGGATCTAAGCATGTGGTATTCTTCATCGGATAAAGTTTGAGAAGGAGCAACAACAATGGAATCACCAGTGTGGATACCTAACGGATCAAAATTTTCCATATTACAAACAGTGATACAGTTACCAACTCTATCTCTCACAACTTCATATTCAACCTCTTTCCAACCCTTCAATGATTTTTCAACCAAGATTTGAGGAGATAATGATAGTGATTGAGATGCCAAGTTTCTTAATTCAGTTTCATTGCTAGCAAAACCAGATCCCAAACCACCTAAAGCATAAGCGGATCTGACAATGATAGGATAACCAATCTTACCAGCAGCGCTCAAAGCATCATCAACTGTATCAACAGCAATTGATTCGGCAATCGGAATATTGATTTCATTCAAAGCTTGAGAAAATAAATCTCTATCTTCTGATGTCTCCAATGTCTTGATTGGAGTACCTAAAACTTTGACACCGTATCTTTCAAAAACACCCATTTTTTCTAGTTGGACACCAACATTCAAACCTGTTTGACCACCAAATGTTAATAAGACACCATCTGGTCTTTCTCTTTCAATAATGTATGTAATATATTCAGCAGTAACTGGTAAATAATAAATTTCATCCGCCAAAGCATGAGAGGTTTGGTTTGTTGCAATATTTGGGTTTATCAAGATGGACTTTTTGTCTGCTTCCCTTAAGGCTTTGATAGCTTGAGAGCCTGAGTAATCGAATTCACCAGCTTGCCCAATGGATAACCCACCTGAACCGATGACTAAAACTTTCGAGACATCAACCAATTGATGGGCGTTCTCGTCAGTAAATCCGGATAAAATACCAGCACCGGCGTAGGTGGAGGCCTTTTCTAATGGTGGAGCTGACGATGTAGCACTGGCATAAGTACGAGACAAAAATCCTTTGTTATTGAGTAATAACTTCCTAGTTAAAAGCACACTTCTAGGGTTAGCAAACTGTCTAACTAAAGAAGAGGCTATTATTCTTGAAGCCATGATTGAATCTTCTTCTTAGTTTATTTCAAGCTGATACTTTCTTTGGTAAGCCTTGAAGAGCGTTTTAAGATTAAGGCAAAGCAGAGAAAGAAAAAAAAGTTGATTCAGATGAATGAATCATAGAAAAACTGAGAACTAATTAATTGAGTCAAGAAGAAGAAAGTTGCATCCAACTAAAATTTTTCATTTTCAAACTTGTGTCGTTGGCCGCGGTTTCCGTACTTACCTGTTATAGGTATTACCGGACTGATGTTTTAAGCGCTATCCGGCTTGTTATGGTCGGTGAATCATGCACTGTACAGATGATATTATCCGGTTCCACTTAAAGTTCAAATCGGGGTTTCAAAAATATTCAAAAGGGGGCCAAGGGAGGATAAATGACAAGGCTTACCTTTACTAGGGAAATAGAGAGAATTGTATGTATGTATGTATATTGCGTATGACGTTATATATATAAGTTAAGAGAAAAAAAGATAAGCCAATTGAAAGTTAATGATGAGGGGAAGAAGTTTCATTAAATACAATTCTAATTGGTTTCAATCATGAGTAGATGATAATGCGTAATGTCAGATATTAATTAATCTCTCTTCCATCTAACATGAGAATTTTGTCTCGCATAATAAATACCACCAACAAATATATTAGTGTTCCAATGGTCTATATAAGAGCATAAAGCAGAGGACAAGGCTAATTCTCTTGGAATCTTAGACTCGTCAACTTTCAAGGTGAACCCAGCGTTACCTGCAGGAACAACTTGTCCGATTCTTTCTCTGACTTCAGACTCCTTCTCACCAACATTTTGAACTTTTTCCAAAAATTTTCCTTCTGTTGTCCATTGATAAACTGTTCCATCGGCCAAAGTGAACATTCTATAAGCATCCAATGCATCAACTCTATGATTGATAACATGCCAACCTAGTTCACTGACAGGGACTTCAGGAGCTCTGATCAACAAGATATTTGATCTCAAACCTGCTCTTAATGCAGCACAAGGCTCATCTTCACCATCTGGTCCCGTTCCTAATATATCAGAAGAATACATTTTATAAGAACCTTTAACCGCTCTTGATCTAACAAACCAGAACAAACTTTTTGAGATTTCAGTTGGTCCCAAAGGGCCTGATCCTTCAGCTTTTGTATCAAACACGTCAAACGTTTTGGAGCCAGTACCAAATCTTCTTCTTACAGCATATTCTGATAACTTGTCTTCTTGCAAATCAATAATATGTGGAACATAACGCGAAGCACGACGATGTGGAGAAAAAATGATTGATTTGGCCATGACCACTGGTCTCATTAATGGAGATAAAACTAATTCGATTGGCATCTTTGTTTGCTAGTTGATAATATGTAGAGTTTTAAGCAAAGGTATTTAGTAAGACTACTCAACCTTGATAATAAGTGTATTTGAATAGAAAATCACCAGAAGTATAAGAAGGGAGAGACTTAAAGTAATAAATAGATTCTTGAAACTAGGCCTCTTAAACACAAAATCTTACAGCTAAGAAGAAGTTGAATTTGGTTTTCAAATAAAAACGTACTTCATAAGGCCAATTAGCGCTGGGGTAATTGTTCTGTGAACAAACAAGACAATATTTTTATCCGTCAGTTAAAACTGCTTAAACAGCATCCTAGCTACTCGTTCTTAGCTACTTAAACGCCCAATGAGCTTAAACAAGACAATGTGTGGTGTACAGATGTTAGACTGATATTTTGGTTCCTGACTCTTCTTCACTTATCGCCCAAATAGGCAACTGCACAAGGCCAGCCTTGCATCTCATCCCAGAAAAACAAAACAGAGATCAAAATGTGCTTTTATTGTGTGATTCAAGTTGATCAAGTACTTTTCAAAAGCAACCTAAATGGACGATTGAACAATCAGTCTTGTTGATAGTTGCTCTTTAATTGAACTTATAGCTGGCAGTTTTTAGTGTCATCCATTCTCATATCGATTTTCCATAGATATTCTCAGAAATTCATCTTAGGGGTCTTTGTTGTTGTTTTAACTTTACTTCATTTTGTGTTTTTTTGTCTATTCACTTTTACTTATACTTATAAGGGCCGTTTATTTATACAGAAACGCCTGTCACAATTACTCTGAAACGCTTCAGGTTCTTTTCCAGTACGAATATGAATATGAATGATCCAGAACGTTCCACAAATGTATTCAAGTCAGATGGTGCGATGATTCCAGATGACGCTATCTATATTAAATCCAATTTTGTAGGGCAAACGGACCTTGAAAAGCATATTGCAATCACAAATAAAGCTGCTCGTCAAGCTCATACCAACTCTAACATTGCTTCAACTGATCAATATTACGGCACACAACCTGAAATTGACCATGGTACGAGCAATCAATTAGAAAGATGGCCGACGTTATTTGAGGTCTTGAACAAGAAAACTCAATCACCGGTTGATTTATGGTCATTTTACGTTTATATGAGAGATACACAAAAGTCGATAGACTATCTTGATTTCTGGATAGATACAGTGCAACATATGAATCAATGTAAGGCATATGTTAAAGGTTTAAAACAGTCGTTACTTATCAACGAAAGAATAAGAAATGCGGACCAGGTGAATGAAGTGATAGGAGCATCAAGCAAAAAAGATGTAAGTGGTTCACAATCACAAGACGTGAGTGGATCTCAATCACAATCTCAGAACTTTGGAGAGTTGTATACGTCTCCTAATACAAGTAGGAGACTTTCAAATGCCACTCAGAGTAGTAGTAGAGACTCAAAATCTTCATCTTTGCTTTTAGACTTACTTATGAAAAATAATCTATTAGAAGAGCATGACTCACATAGAATGTCTGTATTTTTAAGAGGGGAGACCTCTGTCGGATCTAATGATCCTGCAATTAATGCTAAAATAGATGAGTTGAAAAGGCAATCCAAGATGACGGATGATAGCACAATTCATGAACATCAGTTACATGAAGATTGGCCAACACATTCCAACAACAATAGAATATCAACCATAAACCCAGAAATGGTTGAAACAATGATTGAGAAAGATATCGAAAAAGGCTCTAAAAAATTCAACCAAACACATTTTATAACTAGAAAGGAACTTCGCAGATCCTCCCAAAACTTACTGAAAACTTACTTCATGGACAATGCAGAGAAACGAATTGTGATACCGCAAGATATGATACAAAGAGTATTATTCGCCCTAGAAGTTGAAGGAAGGGATGATCCAGAAGTATTTGATGAAGCTAGAGAATACGTTTTCAAAGCCATGGAACATGAAGCTTATCCTAATTTCTTAAGATATCATGCAATGTGTAATGTTACTTCTAAATCAGCACGTTATAGAATGCTGATCTCCTTTGTATCTACTTTCGTTGCTTTTTGGACAGGTTACACTTTAATATTTTTAGACTATAATCCTAAAAAGACAAGAGGTGTGGTAGCATTGCCATTCTTTGTTGCTTCTTATTTCCTATTCACATCTTACTATAGGGTTGATCCATTGTTGTGTTTTATTGGATATGGTGAAAGTAGAGCTTCTTCAAGTGGTGTCAGTCCAATCAGAGAACCTTTTGTGAAACGGCTTTTAATCAAGAGATCTGTGTTTGTCTTGTTTCTAATTAGTCTTGTTGCTGCTACACTCAGTGTGTTGTTTGCCTTGGTGCCAGGAAAAAGACTTCATCATTGAGTTGATATCTTGTGTAATTATTTTGAATACCCTTGCTAACTTGATAGTTTGAACGGTTGTTACCTTCTTATTTGTAGATATTGTACGGGCCTTTGCTTAATTGATACGATTTCTGTAATTTTCTGTTAATTCCATAAACAAATACACAGAGTAATCTCGTGCACCTGTACCATGAACATTTCACGTCTTCTGTAACCCATTCCGATTTTTTTTTTTTTTTTGGATATTTACAAATACAAATTATTAACCAAGTAAAAATTCAACCGGATATATAAACTATAAAAGACAAAGAGATAATGAAACGAGGCAGAGTCTCGTCTAATGAAATCTGAATAGCCTCAGTCAAAGCTATTTGAGAGAAAAGGAAGACAGAAACACTTTCACAGAACAGATAATAAAAAGACCACACCAGAGGGATAAATAGGGAGTATGTAGAGGGTATAAACTTTGAAAATAGCAGACTGTTCATTCATCTCGTTCAATCAAAACAAAGCAAGTAAAGCAGTATCACATTAAGTCAGATTGACCGCGGTAAACAGTCACAGAGAGAGGGGGAAGAAAAATCAATATTAAGCGTAAATAGTTGAAGTATCAACTTGCATCGTTGACTGTTGAGGATATTCAACAGGATGAACAAATCCCTCTTGGAAGTATGGATGTAATAATGCCCTCTTTGCACTGATTCTACTTGCTGGATCATAAGCTAACAACTGCTCTAATAAATCAATACCATGTTCATCTAAACCTGGAACAATGCTAGCTAGACTTTGTTTTGACCATTTAGGGAAACTTGGTTTGAAATCACTTAAGAAATTAACCTCTGGCCAAACCTCTTCATTAGGAGTTCCTAAGATCTTAAAAATTTTGAAAATTTGATCAATCTCCGAATCTCCTGCAAATAGTGGTTTTCTATTTGACATTTCAGCAAAGATACATCCCATTGACCACATGTCAACACCTGTAGAGTACTGTTTGCCACCTAATAAGATCTCAGGTGATCTGTACCATAGAGTGATAACCTCGTGAGTGTATGCACGCAATGGGACACCAAAAGCTCTTGCTAAACCAAAATCAGCAACTTTCAAATTACCTTCTTTATCGATCAATAAATTTTGTGGTTTTAAATCACGATGTAAGACTCTGTGTGCATGACAGTGATAAATCCCTCTAATTAATTGTAACATAAATTTCTTGACCATTTCTGCTCCTAATCCTTCTCCATCAGGAATCGTTTCCATATATTTTTTCAGATCCATATCTAAGTATTCAAGAACAAGGTAAATTTTATTAGAATTAGAATGAACGATATCGAACAATGCAACAATATTATCATCTCGTAGCTCTTTCAAGAGTGAAATCTCTCTGATGGTTGTTGATGGAACACCTTCATCCTCAGATTCTAATCTGATTTTTTTAAGTGCAACTATACGATTATTATGCTTTGTGTCTAAGGCTTTGTAAACCACACCGTATGTACCTGTCGTAAAACGATTCTCCAAAGAGAAGAATTCCAGTTAAATTGTTAGTATTAAAAACTCAATTTTTGCACCATATCTCCCATACAATGTATAAACTTACCTTCTCCAATCTTTTCTAGTCTTTCAAAATCGTTTAATTCTGCCATTATAATCGATTCTTTTAATACTATTGTTGTTGTCGCCAGATGTATGTTTTACTCAAAGCAAGAAGTCGATCCAAATCTATTTCCTTTCGTCGAGTGGGATAATGAATATGGAAGTGAAATTACTCTATCTATATGCAAACGTTAGAATCTGAAGTAGTGATTATATCCTGGCTTAAATTATCATTTATGATTAATTTTTTGTATACCTATCGGTGCCTTACTACACGTAAATTGATCTAAATTCACCTCCTTTTTGAGAATCAAATTCTGGAAGTTTGTTTGTTTACGTTTTGGTGCGAGGGACGATTTCTGTAAAATTCTGGCTTTTCCGCGTCAGTCGGCGTAGTCAATTAATATCATGTGCATGTGTATGTGTGTGTATTATATAATAAGAATTAATGGAATGCACATATTTATTTATTTGAACACCGCTAGTGATTATATGATATATAATCGAATGATACGTCTACTTTAAGGGTTAATTTGAAGGATATATCAATTCATATAGATAACAAACATAGACAAATTTGGGTAAGATATATAAGTGGCCGGCTCTTTTGCTCGGGATCATCCTTTCCTGGAGAATCTAAGGCTTTTTTACTTTTTTCAGATCGGCTTCTCTTCTTTTGATCATGATATCTTTAGTCAGAAAAACAGATGCCCTTGATGTAAAACCAATGGTTCGATCGGAGATAAAGTGCATTAAAGCATGACCAGGAAAAGGTGTATAAGAAGCGTATCTTTCAGGAGCACCAACATTTCTAGTAACGTTTCTTAAAGCGTAATATACAAAATCTTTAGCACTGGCGATTGTGAATGAAGTCTTCTCTTCACCCGACATGGTAGTGGCAACCAACGCAGTAATAACCAATTTAACATCAACTTTTTGTGGTTCTAGTTCCGCCGCTAAAGCCGGGGTGAAACCTTGCAAGAAGAACTTAGAAGCAGAATAAGTAGCTAAATGAGGTCCAGGAATCAACCCTGCAAAAGAACCCATATTCAAGATTAAGCCTCTGACGTTTTTCTTATCCTGAACAGAAGAAACTATCAAAGGTGCGATCAATTTCGTAACTTTCAAAAGAACAATGTTGTTAACAGTGATAATATCAAAAACTTCTTTATCAGGAGTCTCCAAAAATGGAGCTGGAACCTTTTGAGCAGTACCCACGTTATTAATCAAAACAGAAACTGGTAGTCCACTAACGATTTCGCTTAAAGCTTTGTAATTCTCTGGAGAATCAGTTGAAGCATCAAATGAAAGAACCTTCACTTCTTTTTCATAAAGTGTTTCAATCTCGGTGGCTATTTTTTCCAATTTGGATTGAGTTCTTGAAACTAAGACAACATTGAAGCCTTTTTTAGCTAATTGCAAGGCATATTCTTTACCAATGCCATCTGATGCACCTGTAACAACAGCCCAATAACCTTGATTTGCTCCATATTTGGTCAACTAAAGTATAGGATGCTTACAAACAAAGCAAAATGTTAGTATTTTAATTTGAAATATCAATTCAGGTATCAACTATTATACTCACATCGGCTTCAGGTAAAATATATGCCTCAGCTGCAATCTTTAAGAATGTGAATATGGTACTTGTGAGTTTGAAAGTTCCAACAGCCAAAGCGGTATACAACAAGGTAGATAAAGCCTTGTTATCGATTTTTGATAGTGTTGAGATTAGAGACATTTTTGATTTAAAAACTCTATGTTGTGTCGCATAAAATCAATTTGTATATAACAATTTCTTGCTTAATGAGATGTAAAAGGTTGTTTATTATCGGTTGCTGAAATTCAATTGGTCGCCAGACTATAGTACTCAATCGATCATGATGATCCAATTGGGAAGGGTTCTTGATTGCGTAATGAGGCGGATATAAAAGAAAGAAAATATTTGCAGATCGCAGAGTGGCTAATTATACGTATTTCTTAATTTGAAATTTAAATCCGTAAACAATATGAAAAAGAACTCTTCCATAAATTCATTCCTTTATTGATATCAATGTATCAATGTGTCTTCTGTTCAATTCTTGATTGTTAAGAGAGGGAAAAAACATACAAGCAATATACCAAAAAAAAATTGTTGTTAAGAAGCTCGTTAAGCATAGTACTTTAAAACAACGCCATACAGAATAACTAATTAATTATTATAATTTGATATTTAACATCGACCAGTATATTGAATATTATTATATAATCTATATATATTATAAAGTGTATGCTACATCGCATAATAACGACTGCGATACTAGACGAATGCTGAATTGTAATATATGGATTTACCAGACAGTTTGATATTTAGAACGATCAAAGAGATATCAGGCATTCTTGCTTGCCTCATCTTTTATACGTTGGTCAGTCATGGACTTCATTAGATAAACCGGTATTTTTGACATTGGTCCCACTGTATACTCAAAGAATAAATTCATGAAAGCATGACCCGGGAAAGGAGTATAAGTCGCAAACCTTCCTGGACTGGCGACATTTCTGGTGACATTTTTCAATGCGTAATACACAAAATCTTTGGCAGAAGCAATGGTAAAGGAAGGTTTTGTTTCACCTGACATACGAGTAGCAACCGCTGCAAGGAGAACTAGTCTCACATCAACTTTTTGTGGTTTCAATTCGGCCGCCAAAGCTGGTGAAAAGCCTTGCAAGAAAAACTTAGAACCAGAATAAACAGCCATATTGGGTCCTGGAATCGAACCCGCCAAAGAACCGACATTCAAAATCAGCCCTCTTAATTTTTCCTCTTTAGAGATAGTCGAAATAATCAAAGGAGCCAATAGCTTTGTATTCTTTAAAAGAAACGTGTTATTGATGGTAATAATATTAGAAATCTCTTCATCTGAAATAGTCAAGAACTCAGATGGCTTTTGATCAACACCAACATTGTTAATCAATATGGTAATTGGTAAATCTTTAACTGCATTGTATATTGATTGATACAACTCAGGGGTATCAACTGAAACATCAACAGTGACAATTTTAGTTTTCACTTTATAAGTCGTTCTAATCTCAGTGGCAATGACCTCCATCTTGGATTGAGTCCTTGAAATTAACACAATATTGAAACCTTTTTCAGCCAATTGTAATACGTACTCTTTACCCATACCATCAGATGCCCCAGTAACAACCGCCCAGTTTCCATCCTTAGCCCCATATTTCTTGTAATTGACCGAAGGTAAGACGTATAGTTGAATAACAGTTCTTGTGATGTTCACAAGCGCACTTAAAGTAGTATAGGCAAACACTGACAATAAGCCATATCCAACACCAATGATAACTTTGCTGTTAGCTATAGAGTCAGATGTATGGAATGGTTGTTGCAACGAAGAGATGGTTGTCATTTTTGAAGTTGTTTTTTTGAAAGTTACTCGAAAAAGGCTATTCAAAAGCAATAGGTTTTAAGGTACAAGTCAATGTACTAATTCTGCAAACGGTAGAAAAGTTACTATTTAAAGGGTCTCAGATTCAAGATCGTAACAAGTGATTATACTTATAAAATGCTGACAGGAATCAATAAGTAGTAATTACTTCACGGCCTTCGGCCTTCGGCAGTTCGGCGCATCATACCCTAGCTAATCAGGGTTGATTGGGGAAATTCAAAGTTGATTTGGTATATGGGCATATCCAATGAAAGATAATTGATAAAATTGTTTGTTTGAAGAGTGTGGTAAATCATTGATGAATATGAATCTTACTGCTTTTAACGATCAATGCTATGGATTCGAGAAATAGGTTTTGGATAGATAATAATTTTAGTCACGTGAGAGAGAGATACAGTGAAGCGAGGTAGATTCACTCCTCGCTAGATAATATATAAAACTATTGGTAGAAGCAAATATTACCGGTTGTTACTTATAGGGTGAGTCAATTTAACGTAATTTGATTTTTTGGAATCAAGGTCTCATAAGTTACATTTAGTTATTGATGATAGGTATGTACAAACTTGATTCAAAAAGATAACTAGGTTTTTAATCACAGGTCATAAATAATCATATGAAATTCATAGCTTCTAACTTTTCTTCAGCTAACTTTGACTTCACTTCTTCACTTTTGAGCAATCTATTATACCTTGAAACTTCAATCTCTAATTGAAATCTCTTCTTATTTGACTCAAAAATAATTTTATTAATAGCGTCTAATTCTTTAAAAGAACTATTAAATGATATTTTAGTATTGCCACTCAAATCTAGTCGGGTAACCCAATGATTATCGTTCTTAGCAATTAATTCTCTTCCTTTTTGTAACTTATCATCTGTTTCTCTCTCTAATTGTTGACTATTGATTATAGGTGCATCACCATTGGTATGACTGATTGATCCAGAATTGAATCGATGTCCATCTCTACTGAAACTTCGAGTCTCTGGATATGGTGGTCGTTGTGAGAAATTTTCAACAAAGTGTCGCCCTTGGTATCTATTATTATAATATTCGTTACGAGAGCTATTGTAATTTTTCTGTTGGTCAACTGTTGGGCCTAGAGGTGGATGCTGGGATGATTCTTTATTGGTGGATGCTTGTTCTGATGGGTTTGTGGATACTGTAGCTGAACCATTATTCGCTTGCTCATATTCTTGCTCATATTCTTGTTCTTGTTCTTGTTCTTGTCCTTGTCCTTGTCCTTGTCCTTGTTCATGTTCATGTTCATGTTCTTGATAATTCTGGCCTTGTAGTTGTTGTTCCAGGCCTGGTTCCTCGTATCTTTCGGGATACTCATAATCATAGCCGGAGAATTGGTATCCTCGATCGTCATAATACCCATAATCCTCCCCTCCCCCGTAATAACTGTTATAACCTCCTCTGTCTCCACGACCTGCTCTGAATGTTCTAGCACCTCTACCTCTTCCCCCTCTACCACGGGATGATCCTCTGTAATGTGAATGTTCAACACTTGCTCTTTCTGTTCCTCTAAAACTAGGTATTGATTCGTCATTGTGAAATTCGGCACGGTCTTCATGAAGTTCTTGGTGGTATGATGCTCTTTGATCTTCATCTTGTTGATCAGATTGTTCGTGGCTTCTGGCTGAACTTAGAGTATATCTCTCTGTATGATCACCAGATCTATTGGCATTGGGATATGGTCGAGAGTATGGGTGACTGGAGTATGCATTGCTATAATAACTACTTCCTCTTCCTCCTCTACCTCCTCGGCTGTAATGATTGTCAAATCCTGCTCTTCCTCTGTAGTAAGACCCGCCTCTAGGGTTGTAGTTCCCACTCATTATTTCAGTAGCTGGGTATAGCTTTTAAGCAGATCTTTGTAAATATAATGCATATAGCTCTTGTTGACTAATGTCATCAATTTAATTTTGTGGCTTACTACAGTTATCACTTAACGCTTGTTGTGGGCCCCCCAAAAACAAAAAAAAACATTCTGAGATTTAAGTGAAATATTCGCTGTTCAAGCCGTACAGCAATTTGGCAGACACTTACTAACAGAGGAACTCGTGATCTTTATCACACTTACTGAGTCTTTTACTCATAGATAGATAGATATATGTAATGGTTAATCCTTATTGGCTGATACATATAATACATAGCTCCTAACAACAATGGCAATCATATTTATAACCAATGCGGGGACAATTCCAAGATAATTTTTTTTTTTACCTGAAAGTCCACAGTTATATACATTCCATTCCATTTGCCCTTAATGCCTTTTTTTGGGAAAACAACAACGTTCAATGGCTGATCGATGAATATTAACATTATCTTGCTCCCAAAAGATTATGAAACAAGCTAGATGCAGTAAGCCCGAGTAAATTTACCAAAACAAATAGGTCTTCAATCCTTTTGAAGACTTCAACATAAATTCTTTTGAAAAAGTATCTTCTTGTTAAAGTTAACACTGTTAGTATAGGTATTGACAAGATATTATAACAATAACAACTTAACAACCGTATGTTAGTTTGCTGTACAAGAACTTTATAAGAAGCAATAGTGAAAACCAAAAAGGGGTCAAATACAAGTTTGAAGCAAAACTAAGGGAGGGTAACAGTTCAACAAAAAAGTAGTTAGGTAAGCATTGAAAGCTTATGTCATGTGATGTATATCACAAAGATTAATTTAGATATCAGCCAATGAAATATGGTAGCGAGATATTGTTTAAGTAATTGACTAAGATAAATGTTGTTATGGTGAATAACTATTTACGAAAGGTTCCGAGTATCAAACGAAACAAGTTAGATTCGAGGGCACTATGAGTATAAACTAACTACACAAGAGTTTACAAGAGTAAGAAAGAAGAACAAAGAGGGGAGAAGGTACAATTATTTGTAGTAAAATACATAGAAAAGAGATAGGGAGAAAAACATTGATTAAAAAGACGCCCATAATACACAGCAAGTTGAATTTAGTTTGTTTCATAGCAGTAGCAATACTATATTATATATATGTTAACTTGGTGTGCTGAAGGACTGAAGTAAAACAAAGAATCTAACCAAGTAGTATAATTCATCAATATATAATATATATATATTAGGTTCCTTTTTTGAAAAGCTTACCAAGATTCTTAAAATTCTCATTGATATTTATCTTATTGTCATTATTCATGCTGAAAGTCTTTGCTATATTCCTCTCAAATTGATCACGAGTATTGAGTAACGATTGTTTGTCAATTTTGAAATTTGGATTTGAATTATTGAAGAAGTTAGTTATACTTGAACTAACTTCACTAGTCAGTGGATTTGGAGATGTTGAAAATGGAATTTGGTTAGGTTTTGGAGATATAGAAGAAGATAGCATTGACAATGAGAATGATGTGAAATCAGTTGGTAAATTATCTATTCTTAAATTCTCTAAAAATAAATTAGATTCATTGAGTAAGTTGTCTTCATTTTTATTGTTTCCCTTTTCCTCGAATGAGCGTAATTGAGATTTGAAATGATCCAAATATTTAAATTTATCCTTTTCATAACTATTTTCATTGCTTAGTAATCCTTTCAATTTAAGTATCTTGGTGAAATTACTAAAACTGGAATCACCGATTATGGTGAAATAACTTTCTATAAATCTATCTGTAGGATGAGTAGAAACCATTAAAATTTTTAAAATAGATTCAATTTTTGCAACTTTCCCACTTATGCTTTTAATGAAAACATTTGATGATGCAATTTTTGAACCTTCTGGTGAAATGTTTGGTAAAGTTAATAAGAAACCTTTTAATGTTTGTAAATCTAAAATGAATTGCTCCGACATCAATTCAGTTATTGGTTTCAATCTGATTATATTGATAGTCAACTCATTCAATATTAGTTCAATCAATTTATCAAGAAAATTTCTGATATATAAGGTTCTATTGAATTTAGAAAAAATTAATTCACAATTCTCACTCAAGATGGATTTAATGGATTGTAAATATCTTGATTCTTCTATAACTTCTTTCAAAGTCTTCCAGTTGTTATTCGACATTTCTCTCCATGGCATCTGTAAATCTTTTTCTATTTTGAAAAATAATAAATTAATACAATTATTGATCATATTCAAATATACATCTTTTATTCTTTCAAAATCTACTTGTTCACGGATCTCCTCAGGTTTAACCAATGAAATCAATCGCTGTTCCAATTGGTTTATAGTCGTAGAGCAATAATCCGCAGTATTTAAAATTAGTAAGATTAAGTCAACCCCTTCAATTTGATCATCCGGTGAACTTGATGTTAATTTCTTGCTGTCTGGTAATATAGGTTCTAATATTTTTGTTTGATACATCAATAAATAATTGGCAAAAATTTCTGCAAGTCTAATCAGTGGGGCACCTTGGGATAATTTGGAAAGTTGTGCAAGCATTTGTCTGTATAACCTGAATAAATCTGCTGCAGATTCTAAAACATTTAATGAATCATCATCCGCTTCTTGTTTAGAACTATCGATCTGGTTTTGATTAATAGTCGACTGCTCATATGCATTAATACCTGTTTTCTTTAACATGTATGTTGGATTCATGAAATCAATAAACTTTTCATTGATTATCGTTCCTTGGTGATTAATCCATATGTTCAAATATGGTTCGAATACATCCGATATGGATCTGTCAAACTCATAAACATGATCGTCTTCAAAATCATAGTACTTGAACTTTTTGTTTAAAAACACCTCAAAATCCAACGTTTCACTCAAAGACGTTAATAGCAAATTCACATCAACTTTACTACCATTTAATCTTGATTCCTTCATTGTAATTTCCTTCAAATCTCTTCTAGTAATTTCACAAAATTTCTTTACTAATTCTAGTGTCATATTCCAATTCTGTGGGAAAATAAATAAGTGGGTCGTTTCAAAATTGGACATTATCTTTTGGAAAAATATAAATCTTCTTCTCAAATTGTCCAAGGAGCCAGCCTCCTCTGTGGTTTTGAATATCGTCGTAATTTCTTTCAATAAGGTAGTAACATACCAGTTCACCAATTTATCATGGTATGGCTTACCTAGCATATCTAAAAGGTTACACCCCTTTAGTAACTGAGGGTTTTTCAACTCACCTTTGATTTCCTTTTCAAAATCACTGAAAATTTCGTCAATTATTCTATTCTTGATAGATCCAATTCTCTTACTAAGATTGTTTATTTCATCAATACTTTTATATGTCTGGAAAAATTGCATTAACTCCATAACTACACTTAATAATTGCTCTATCTCGGTATAATTCTTAACTGGATTTGTGGAATCACCAATGAAATTCTCCAAATTTTCATAAGCTGTAATTAACATCTGAAGCCTTTTTAAAATGGTCATTGAAAGTGTAAGATTTTTCTTAGAGTTATCCAATTTTTTGATGTTTGCAGTCATTTCGTTGATTGTAGTACCGGTGGACTCTGCTGCTTTCTTGGTGTCCTGGAAATCATCAATCAAGCTGGACAACAATTCCTCGATTGTTGTTAATCCACTTTCCGAGTTTTCTGTTAGTTCACGGTTGAACTTATTGTAATCATTCTGTTTGTTTATTATTCCGTTGTCAATTTGTAACTTGTAAACATTTGTGTAACTGAGAAGTTCGTCTAGGTCAGATAAGCTATTTGGGGTCTGGAATATGTTCAAGATGTCAACCATTGGATCATAGTTTTCTGATTCGATGTCATTCAACCGACTTGCATTTCTGGACCGATTGTGAGAACTAGACGCATTAATCAACTCGTCTCTAAAAGAATTTTTGTGAGACATTACACCTGTTAACTGCCTCACAACAATAATGTGGTATACTATACTACCCTTTGTGTTTAAAAAATACTTCAACACAATGTTCCGTGTCTCAGCTTATTCAATTGCAATTTGTAACACTCAAGCAAACCGAACAAAGTAGACAAACTATTAAAACGAAACCGTCATGTAAGCAATGACATCATCCCAACGCGTCCAAATTCTTCAAATTTTCCTTTTCGTTGACTTCCTTATTTTTGAACATTTGCAGTTGGCTTTTCTTTGACTGTTTGTCTACAAGTGCAGTTCAGTCGGTATAGTACAATACAAGTCTATAAGAGTCGATATATATTTTATCACTATAATTACAATAGATAAGCTATCAATAAAACAACCATTCAAGCATGTCGTTGAGAATGCCAGGGGCCCCGAATGCGGGTTTATTTAAGCAAGGTTATCAGTCTTACACCAACACAGACGGTGCCATCAATAGAAATATACAAGCATGTAGAGAGATCAGTTCAATGATCTCTACCTCGATAGGGCCATGTGGTAAGAACAAAGTAATTGTAAATCAACTGGGTAAAGTTTTCATCACCAATGATGCTGCCACGATGATTAGAGAGTTAGATGTTGTTCATCCGGCCGTGAAAATTTTAATCATGTCTTCTGAACAGCAAGAGCAAGAGATGGGTGATAATACCAATTATGTTTTGGTCTTAGCGGGTGAACTACTACATCTTGCTGAGAAACTGGTTGTTCTGGGATTGACACCAACTGAAATTATTCAAGGATACAATTTGGCTAATAAATTTACAATAAAGGAGTTGGAAAATTTGACAATTGATAGAATCAATGATTTCTATTCGAAAGACGAATTACTGAAAATAATTAAACCTGTTATAACTTCAAAACAATACGGATGTGAAGATAAAATCAGTGATTTAGTTTCAGATGCAATTTTAAATGTTTTACCTAAAAGCAATCCACAGGCCTTCAACGTTGATTCCATTAGAGTTGTTAAGATAATGGGTTCATCAATAGACAGCTCTTACGTTTTAAAGGGTATGCTTTTTCCAAGAGAACCAGAGTCTCATTTGAAGAAGATTGAAACTACATCAAAGGTTGCCATTTATACATGTCCAATTGATATCACAACAACAGAGTCAAAAGGAACTGTTTTACTTCATAATGCCAAAGAAATGTTAGATTTCAGTAAAGGAGAAGAGGACCAGTTAGACGCTGTTGTCAAGGAAATATATAATTCAGGCGTAAGGGTTGTTGTTGCTGGGGCAGGTGTTGGCGAATTAGCTTTACATTATTTGGATAGATATGGCATATTAGTTTTGAAAGTGCCATCTAAATTTGATTTAAGAAGAATTTGTAGAGTTTGTGGAGGAACTCCATTAGCCAGACTAGGTGCTCCAATGCCAGAAGAAATGGGTACTATTGATATTGTGGAAAGTAAAGAAATTGGTGGCGATAGAGTGACCATCTTCAGACAAGATGAAGAAACATCTTTAACAGCTACTATTGTTGTTAGAGGTGCCACTAAGAATAATTTAGAAGATATTGAAAGAGCAATCGATGATGGAGTTGCAGCTATAAAAGCGGTTTTAAAAGATCCAAGATTACTTCCTGGTGCAGGTTCGACCGAAGCCGAATTAGTTAAAAGAGTTACAACATATGGTGAAAAGACTCCTGGGTTGTTACAATTGGGTATTAAGAAATTTGCAGAAGCATTTGAATTCTTGCCTAGAATCTTATGTGAAACTTCAGGTTTAGATGCATCAGAAGTGCTACCTAGATTATATGCTTCACATGATGAGAACGATTTAGATTCATTGAAGTTTGGCATCAATATTGAATCTGAGTCTCTAAGTGATTCTTTATTAGATGTTAAAGAAGAAAGAATATTTGATTCCTTAACCGCCAAAAGAAATGCTATAAATTTGGCTACAGAAGCTGTGTGTACTGTCTTGAGTGTTGATCAAATCATTGTTGCTAAAAGAGCTGGTGGTCCTCAGATGCCTCAACAACAAAAGCCAGGAAATTGGGATCAAGCTGATTGAAATTGTTATGTGATGTGTATTTTTTATTTTGTTCCCCTCGGTGTTTCTCTGTTTTTTGGGTGATCACCTGAATATAAAGAGTAAGTAATATCTATTTGTTAAAAACTGTTAAATAGAACAACAAACAATCTTCAACTAAACAAAGAAAAAAATTACGTAATGAGTACGCGTTTCTACTTGCTAATGCCACACCAAAAAAGAAGCGGATCAGCGAATCTAGCTATCTGTTCAGAAATTCAGAACTTCAGAGTCCAGAGTCCAGAGTCCAGATTTCAAAGTTCAGGGTTACAGTTTTGGGTAGAAATGTTCATTCTTAACTAAAGTTTGACCTTTCCGCCTTCGCAATTTCTGTCCCATCCAGTATAATCAACACAAGACTGACTTTGTCTGTCCATAGTATAGAACAAATGGCACCCTTTTTCAAGAAAAAGAAGCATTCCAAGTCTGATTCACAAGACTCAGGAACTGGATCAACTCCATCAGCTTCTCCTCGACAGACAGATTCACATACATCATTAACAGGTTTAACCAATTTCCAATCTCCTCAACAATTGGCAACTCAATCCCAGGGAGTGTCTTCTAACAATCTTCAAACACCTCCTCAGATTAAAAATGGGTCCTTTACAGGAAATCAAACCCCATTAAGAAAGGTTTCTGGTCCTTTATCAAATGGAGGTAGTAGAAATAGTACACCACATCAACATACTCAACAACAACGTACTCCCTCATCAACTTTGAGCACCCCTCAGCAGTATGCTAATTATTCCAACTCGCCAAATCAAGACACCGGTGCTCAGTCCTATCCACGACAATCATCAAATCAGTCTCTGCACGGTATGTATGGTAATACAGCCGACTCCACGCCAGGTCAACAGCATATTTTGGAGAAGACGGATTCTTCCGTTGAATCTCCTTGGAAGAAAAAAAGGTTATATAATTCCCCATTCCCAAGATTCAGTCATGCTGCATCCTCGACCACTTCAGATAGTGGTGCAGTTTACTTAACAGGTGGCTTATGTGATAAAAATGTATTTGGTGATATGTGGATTATCGAGCCAGTTAAGAACGAGAATGAATCAATTCCTTCATCTGTTAATGCTGGAAATGGTGACTATCCTTATATTGCATCTCCAATTGAAAACTTTGAAAGAGTTCCTGCTCCCAGAATTGGACATTCTTCTGTCTTAATTGGTAATGCTTTTATTGTCTTTGCTGGTGATACAGTTACTAGTTCAACAGAAATATTGGACAACAAATTATATTTCTTTAATATCACTTCATTGAAATGGACTATCACTTCCCCAGAGGGGCTTAAACCTTCGGGTAGGTATGGGCACCAAATTTCGGTTTTGAATTTTGAGACCACTGAAGAACCTGTCAGATGGTTAAGCTATTTATATGTTTTTGGCGGTCAATTAGAAGATGAATATTTCAATGATGTTTGGGCTTTTGATCTATCAAATTTTAGAAATCCTCAAACCCGTTGGGTTAAACTGACTGCAAAGTCAGGTGATTTCCAACCTCCTTCTTTAGCGAACCATACAATGACAGCATATGGAGATAAGTTATATGTTTATGGTGGTACTGATGGCAATAAAGTTTATGGAGATTTGTTATGTTTTGAAGCAACCAATGAAAAATGGACCAAATTAAGATTGAATGGTTCATTCACTCCTCCAGCTTTAGAAGATCATGCTGCTGCTTTATTCCAAAACTTATTATTTATTTATGGAGGAAAACGAAGTAATGGGGAACTGTCTGGCGATTTGTTTCTTATTGACCTGGAAACTTTGAACTGTTACAAAATCTTATCAAATTTACCTAACTCTCCTGATATGAGATGTGGACATTCATTAACTGTTGATGCTATCAATGAGAGATTGATTGTTATGGGCGGGAATACTCCTGACAAAGACTTCACTGGAATTGTGGAAACACCAAACCCAAACATACGTGAGTCCCAATTTGATTATCCAACCTCGGTCATTTACGAATTCTCGTTGCCACTACTATCAAAATACATTGATAGGGATATTGCATCAACCAAGCAGCATACTGAAAGTGTATCTCCTCGAGTGAAACGTTCATTGGTTTCACAAACTTCTCAATTTACTGACGAATTTGTGGATGCTAATGAAAGTTTGGGAAACATTAGTGAGAAGCCATTGGTGGTACAAGCACCTGTTAGAGTTAGTCAATATGGTGTTTATGAAGATGCCACCGATGATGATACTGATCTTGATGATGAGTCACAACTTGAAAAAGAGTTGTTGAAGTCCCACGTAGATGTGGAAAATCCAATTGTCTCGTCTACTCCATTGTTAGAAAGTAAAAAAATTGAAAACGATACTGATTCAGGTGAAGTTCCGACTTTAACATTAGAACAAAAAGGCATTGGAATTTCAAATGCTAAAGAAACTGAATCGGCCCGAGATCAATTGTACAGAAATCCAATGATTGAGACCCCATTAACTTCCAATTTCGATTCAACACTGAAGTCCCCTGAAAAATCTCCCAAATCAGGAGATGAGCAACAACAACAATCAGTTATATCACCAGAACCAAATACCCCAAATAGTAAACCGACTCATCCATTAAGGCTGATAGTTGCAAGTCCGCCCAAATCAAAAAAATTAGGGTCTCCGATGATTTCATCGGATTTGCAATTACCACAAAAGCAAGACCCCCAGCAACAAAGAAGTATTAATGATCCTTTGTCCCGCGATCTGAAGTCAGATCAAGGTACTGTTTTTTCTGAAAATCCGCCTTCAACCACAGGTGCTGCTACTCTTGCAACTTCTGTCAGTGAAAGTATCTCAACTTCAAGATCGGCATCATCTACCCGTGATAAAGAGAGCTTGCAAAACATGGCGGTTATGTTACAGAAACTGAGAACGGAGATGAATGAAAAGGTCACTGAGGCCGATAACCGTATAGTTTCACTTGAAGCTGATAAAAAGGAGTTGGTTTGGCATATTGAAAGTCTTGAGTCTAAGTTAGAAAACCAGAAGGAAAAGAAAAAGGAAAAAAATTCAACTGTTACTCAAGGTGCTGAAAGTGAAATGAATGAAACAAATGGCATTGATAATGATATTGATCCACGTTCAAAGATCCAACTCGAAAATAAGTTAGCCCATGTAACAACTGAAAATAATAACTTGAATTTCATTGTGGCCTCATTCGAGCCATTTATGAAAGAACAAATCTCTCAACTGGAAGGTTTGAATAACATCGTTAAGTCACAACAAGATACAATCAAATCTTTGGATTCTAAACTGAACGACGAGGCTGATTTACGAAAAGAATTATTCAAGTTGGAGGCTAAATACAAGGCATTATCTCTAGATCATGATAACTTGAAGTCTGTGTATGGATTCAATACAACTACAAATGAAGGAGAGAAAGAAGCCGAAGCCAAAGGTATTCATGAAAATGTCAGTGCTTTGACATCAAATGTCGATAGTTTGCTATCCATTTGGTCTTCGAATTCAATATCGGCAACCATTGATAAAACCATAGGTAAGAATGTCACATCACCATTTTGTAACTCAAAAGATGAGTTAATCAAGAGTTTACAATCTCAAATTGACGAGCTACTTGCTATCAAGCATGACGAAACCTCAAATGTCAGAACTCTTCAAGGTCAACTTGATTCACACTCGAGTAAATTGAAAGATGTTGAAGAATCGTACAAGAAATCAGTCTCTTCGTTGAATAATACACATAGAGCGTTAGTACTATCGCAAGGTGAACTTGAGAAATTGAAAGAGTCTAATAGGAAATTAATGACTGAAATTGATGAACTTAAACTGACAAAGAAAAGAATTATTTCCAGCTCGGCTCAAGATACTGCTTCTCTTCCAACTTCTGACAAAAACAATGGTAATAGTTCACAAATTGCTGAAAAAAATGCTTCTGTTGGTGAATTGACCAACGGTCAGGACGGTAACGATGGCGATGATGACTATGATGATGATGATTCAGAATTGGATGCTAGATACAAGTTCAAAATTAGAGATCTAGAAGCTGACTTGTTTATTGTTGGTCAAGAAAGGGATCAATTGAAGGAAGAGTTAGTTACATTAAAGAAGAAGCTTTATACTTCTAAATGATATGACTAATTACAGTAGCCTCGCAGTTAACTTTGTACTTTTCTGTTCATTTTCGTTCATTCCAAAACTTAATCAACATCTAAAAAATTTCAAATTAACTTTTTTTGCCATTTTCATAAAGAAAAGCGGTATTGGTATTGTGTCAATAAAAAAAGATTCTGTAAACATTAGTTTATCGATATTTCAATGTTGAGACTTTCATTCTGAATAAAGTCTTAGTCATTAGTCTAACTTCATTTTATTTGTTGTCCCAATCAATGCTTAGTTAAACATAGACTATTTATAGATAAATGTTCTTCAAGAAAGCCTATAAAATAAAAATGCGAAGCTCATAATGATAAAAATAATATACAAACATAAATAAATAAATAACTAAATACTTTGAAGTAAGACGGACCAACATAAATAGCATAAATAGCATAAATAGCATAAATAACATAAATAACATACATAAATAACATAAATAACATTAATAACATAAATAACATAAGTAACCTAAATAACATGAAGTGAAGAGGAAGTCAACAAAACAAAGTTAGACAGACATAACAGTAAAATCAAAAATCAACAGGGTAATCAAATATCATCAAAAGCCTCGTTGTCCCATAATTCATCCTCTTCGCAGCGATCGTCGGATTTAGTATCAGTTGAATTCGAATCAGAGGTGGAAAACTTCAAGGTATGGCTATTGTTGCCTTTAGAGAAATCTTTCAATTCAACATTTTTCTGAAACTGAGAACTATCATCATCGGCAGTCACTGAGTTCAGTCTCATTGAGGATAAGCTATCGCTGCCAATGACCTCTCCAACTGTAACATTTGTAAATGGTTCACCCAAAATAGCGCTTAACGGTCCTGTACCCGCTTCATTAGTGTTGCCTGTGTTACTATGATTTGAAACAGATGAAACTCGTCTTTTGGGCTTAGAATAATGGCCATAAGTTTGCCTATTTGACAAAGATGGTGTACGCGCCTTTGTGGGAGATGGAGACTTCAGTCGATGATCATACTCATCGTTGATCAAATTACTTTTGACCTCGTTTACAAAAGACCAAAGATGGTTAGAGACTGAGTGCATCACATCTGAAGTCTTTGACGCTCCACTGAAATCATTCGCAAGAGACTTGATTGGTTTATTTATTTCTTTAGAATCTATCTTAGCAAAAGACTCAGAACTAGTGGAAGCAGTTGGTATTTGACCCTTCAAAGCTGAGCCAGGATTGAGTCTCAAATTGAGTTCTCTTTCATATTCATCTTTTGTTGTCACTTGTTGTTCATCGGCCAAGGTAGAAAGATGAAGCTTCTCAAACTCTTGATAAATCAAGTTGTCGAATTGTTGAATGAAATTCAAAGGCTTAGAAAACCATGAAGATTTTCCGTGATCTATTTTCGAGAGTTGTTTTTCATGCTGTTTTTGTGGGGAATCATCCGGACTAAATGCACCGCCGTCCAATAAGGGATCAAAAGCAACCCCAGTAGAGTGCACTTTATGCTTCTGAATACTACTTGGAGACTTTGGGGTGTGTTTTTCAAACACTAAAGTATGGTCGGATTGAACATTGGCCTGGTCACTTATCTGTGCAATCAACTGTTGCTCAACAACAACTTTCAAATCTTGAAGCTCAAATTCTAGTGATCGCTTTTTTTCTGAGAGATTTTTGATTTGTTCTCTCAGGTCCAAAATTTCCATTTCTTTAGATGCCAACGATCTCAGCTTTTCGGATAAGTCAGATGCATTATTTGTGACAGTCGATTGTCTTACAAAAACCTCATTTCCAAACAATGCATTAGTTGGTGTTGTTGGTGAGACTAATGTTTCAGAGTTCTTCCCCTTTCCTAACAAAGGTGACTGTGAAAAATTAGAAGTACTAGCTGCTGGTAGCTTTTTGGGCTGGTTGGAGTTGGAAGATGTGACAATAGGTCCACCAAAGACATTCAATCCTAGATTAATACCCATTTTCTTGCCACTTGAAGGAGCCACTATTGTTGATGTGCTGGAAGGTGTACTTGCGATACTTAAGGTCCTCAAATGCCCTCCTTTTTTGGCGGGAGATTTAGATTCGGATTCAATCGTAGAAGATCTACTCTTTCTTTGATCGGTTCTCGCAGGCAAATGTGGAGATTCAGATGCAGAACAAGAAGACATTGATTCGCGTTCTGTGTATGGAGTTGATATGATCGCTGCTTTGGGTGGAGATATCAATGATGATAAAGATGCAGGGGGGTCATCTACTAACCTAGAGTCAATTGTTAGCGGTAATGGGGGCAATGGAAATTTCTCGGTGTTTAATGGACTAGAAGAAACACTCCTGCTTGGCCCGGATGAAGATGACGATGAAAGTATAGGGTGTAAAGCGTGAATATTCTGTTGTTGAGAAGAGTAAGAATCGGGCATTGTGACTGATGGAGATTGTTGATACTGAAAGGTATTTCAATAAGACTCTTGATTATGAAGTTGTCTTTCAAGGTGTAGAAGGCCAATAAACATGCGCAACCAGTCCTCAAATTATGCTTCTAAAGTGTGATGTGGGATCAACAATGAGAGGTATTGAAAAAACTTTCACAGTAATTCAAAGAGCATAAATTCTTCAGAACGATAGAACAACCTGATATCATTGATAACAAACAAGACACGGTTAAAAACAAGATAACAAACAACACACACAATGAGACATAGAAAAAAAGATAAAAGGTTTCTGCTATTTTTTAATCGTGTCATTAATATAACTATTTTTTTGTCCTTTTGTATCTCTAATATCGTCTATTTCTAAGATTCTGTACTAACTATAACTATTCCTTGTATATCAATGTCTTTGTAGATATATATTATATATTAAAAACCATAAACAAGGATATGTCTCTTCTTATTCCAATTCGTGAAACTAGAAATGCCAATAGCAAACTTACCGCCACTACTCCTGTTAAAAATATTAAAAAGATAAGTCCACATCCAGTTTTTGTCATCAAGACTAAGATATTCACTTCTTATAAAGGTTCAGCACCAGGCACAAAATTATTCATTAATGTCTGTACGCATTCAATCGTCCCATTACCCCCTCCTACAAATCCTTCAGAAAAAGATTCAAGTAGCGAAGTTTTCCAACCACAACTTATATTTCCATTAATCATTGAGAACGAATGGGAGATACCTATCATTACATCTCCTGATATACGAGATGACCAAGACAAGAAGGGCAATCATTCTTTGGTAATAGATTGTATAATAAACGAAAAGCCCATGAAATGGTGTATAATGAATAATGACTTGAAAATGATTTTGATTGAATGGTGCTTTGATGCTGTTGAGTTCAGAGTTGGTGATAGTTTTATAATCGATAGACAAGCTATGGTTTTACCAAAGCGAGCGTATATGGGTGTCCTAACTGATCTTGAAGTTGATATAACTGCGCTGGATCAGGAAAAGAAAGATTTGCAGGATTTGACTGAAAAACTATCTAAGAATGAAGCTTTGGGTATATTAGAAGCGAGACGATTCGCGGAAGAAGAAGATGGACTAAAATCTGATATCAGCAGCTTACGCACGTCTGATAATAGTGCCCAATTACCTGATATTTTTTCTATAACTAATTCGACTGGAGATAAGTTGAAAGGTGATCCACAGGGTGTAAACAAACGGCCACTTATCCAAGAGATCGGGGAACTTAAGGTTGAATCAAACTTAGAAACAAAGAAAAACGAAGATCAAAATTCTTATCAGAAACAGTTCCAGAAACAGGAAATACAACTTGATGGTTTGAAACCAATTAGTTCCCGTGCTATCTCAAACGAAGTCGTAACCAGTAGTACAAATCTCAAGTTTACGTTTGAGTTTTCTGTATTGAATCATTCTGAAAAATTGGCTGACCAATTCAGGTATTTGTTCAAAATCAATTCAGATCAGCTTAAGTCAGAGGGGGATATCACCGTGGAACTGGATAGAGTTGAAAAATGTTTAATCTTATCAGCAACAAATAAATCGTTTGATGTGGGTAGTTCAAAGTTACGGATACCTGTTGGAAATGATGTTTTGGGAGAATTCAAGTCCTTTTACGTTGCACTCGAGGGGCTGATATACGTTTATATCAAGTGAAGTTCAAGAGATTTTTACCTAATGTAAAAATGTGTCGATTAGATATCATCCGATGTTAAAAAGCATAATAAGAAAGAAGAAAACATGTTAAATATTATACTTAATACTCTTAATCCAGTCCCGTTAGTGGAATGCTTCGAGTTGATAGATTTGAGTCAGGCTGGTCACTATATGATAGTATCTGCATGTCACCATTCACCAATATTAAAAGAAGAATTTCCAATTCATGGGTTTGTAAGTTTGAAGTAGAGTTCAATTGCGGCTTCAGTGGAACAACTCTCGATATCGCACTCCCTGCCTTGAATTTATCAATTGAGTAACGTTCGCCTACAAGTGAGATCATATAGAGTCTATTCTTACAAGTGCCTGCGATCAAATTAGGTCCAATTCTTGTGATTGACGTACACTTAAGGTTATAAAGTGTTAAAAAATAACATTCCTGGTTTGGTGGCCTTGTCATGAGTCCAAATCTTGAATGGCGGCTCAAGAAGGCAAAATGATCATAATCCACAGCTATCAACTCTTTGAAATTCAGTTTTTTCGACTCCACTTGTACCATGTGAGATGATATTTCAAGGATCCAAACTTCTTCTGGGCTCAGTGAAGCGGTCATCTTATGCAATCGTTTGTCATTCATCAGGTATAAGCTCCAAGGATTCTCCCCGGTGCTAACTGAGCAAATAGATGACGAGCTTAAGCACTCACTGGACTGTAAGACTAAGTTTTGGGATCCATCAACCTTGAACAAAGTCAAGCTATATCTAAAGTGACCAATTATCGGTGAGTCTAATTTGCACAAAAGAACTATTCCGATATTTGAACCCAATCCTTCAAAATTGCCATCATCGGTTAAGGTGATTCGCGTCACTGATAAAATGGTTCTCATTTGGAATCCTTGAATCAATTTAAAGTCAATACTATCCACTATCATCAGTGAATTTTGGTTGGTGAAAATGATGTACTCGTTCCAGTATCCTTTAATTATTTGCAAATGTTCTATTGGTCCCTTGAAATGTAATTGTTGGCTCTTTCTGTCATCGTATTCATTCAAATCAGTAATTTTCACGATTGACTCATGAAGTGATATGATCCGATTTCCGGTACATAATGAGCTAACAGCATCTGAAGTTGTATATAAATATTGAATTTTCCATCCATCCAAAGTTATGATAGATTGGTGGTCACTGTCAGATGCTATCACAGAACCTGATGGTAAACGATTCAGTTTTACTACTGGATTGGTGACCATTTTGCTTGAGCGGTGATTCTGTTCGCCAAAGTTGAATTGCAGTAATTTCCTAGACACTGTTGAAACGACAAACTGTTCAGAATTGAGTATTTCAGCAGCTAGAACAAAATCAGATTGAGTCGTACCTCCTGATGAAGGCAAGTCGGGTAAATTGTAGCTGAAATAAGAGCACTCTAGAGAATCGCAGTTCCAACATAAGTTCATTGATTTCAAAGCTCCCGCACAAAACATCACAATCTGAGGGAGTTTACAAGTATCATTGAATATTTTCACCTGGTCACAATTTTTCAAACAACCTGTGTATTTAAGGTCCAGGGAAATTTCATCAAACTCAAAAAGATAAAGTTCTCTAGTTGTATAAGCAATCAAAAAATCGTCGGAAAAATCAAAACCTCTAAGTTCTTCATCAAAAGTATGCTCGTCAGCAATAGTTTTGTCATAGTCACTGATTAACAAGATCCTGTTACTTTTTAAAATAACATTTTTGAATATAGCAAGATATCCACCCTTTAAATACTTTTTCAGTCTATTACACTTGACAAACTTATCCTTCTTGGTACTGTAAAAGGAGCTGCAATGTCCACTTGTATCCTTGATACAAATTATGTCTGAATTGTAACAGTCCAAAGAAACGCTGTTCACTGGTGATTTGATAGTTGTGCTTTTTTGAAAAAAACAATTCTCTGTCTTTTTCGTGATGGTTGAGAAATTTTTGTCACTGAAACCCATGATGAATGAATTTGACAATCCAGCGAGTGGTATTGAATATTTCAGTTGATTAGATAACTTGCCTGGCCTCTCATCAGAAAATCTAGAATTTTCGAAGTAATTCAAGGTTTTGATCGTATAATCTTGAGACAATTCGAACACCACAGATAATGATGAGCTTGAAGAGGCGAAAAAGGTATTAGGGCTGAGTTGAGATAAAGAATCTACAGTGGTTAATTTTCCAACATCAAAAATTTCAACTTCTTGCAATATGTTAGTAGAGACGCGAATTTTCAGCAATGTAACGTTAGCTTCATCATCTGTTAACCAAACCGTTTTCTTGTCAACCTTGAATGCCTTTATAAAATCGTTGGATAAAGTCATTTGATAATTATTAGGACCTTTCTTCACAAATTTGCAAGTTTTAATGTTGTGTGAGAATTTCAACGTTCTATGAGAACAAATGTTTAGCACTGTCGTTTCGGCTAGGTTTGTACCTAAAAGAATAAAAACGTCATCAGTCAAATGGCAAATAGATTTTAGAGACATATCATCCAAATCAAGTCGGTACTGACTTTCGAGTCCTGTTCGAGTAAACTTATTGAATTCTAATACCGCTGTTGGGTCATTACTGAACCTAGCTAATTTATATTGCTTATTTCCGTCGATGAATGAGACAGAAGATGATTTGGGGTGGGGAAGAGAGAAAAGGATACATTTTCCGTGAATTTCGGGTATATAGACAGAAGTTGAAGAAAATTTGATAGCTGAGTGTATCTTAGATGTAATGTATCCAATCAAAGAGGTTTCAATAAGGTACTCGACATCATCTAGTAAGACTGGTTCCGGATTTGATAAAGAGCCAATATGGTACTGTAAACCATCTAGCACGATTGCATGTAACTCACTGGATAATTCGAATATGCAAAGTAACCGTCTATCAGCAGTATACAACAAAACTGTATTTGTTGAGATCTTAAAGCATCTAGTGATCTCAAAATCAAGAAATCCGATTGTCCTTGTGAGTAAGAAGGCATCTGATGGATCATAAACCTCTAATCGATAGTTCTTAAAGACGAATAATTGACCATTAATCAAAAAGGAGTTTATCACACCATCATGGGAGTAGAATGGATGCAATTCGAATTTCATCGCCTCAGTTATGTAGTTGGTGGATTCTTTGTAGGTCACACTTCTAATAAGAACATCTTCAATTTGTGTCTAGTGTTTGGAAGTAATGGTTAACAACCAATACTAGTAGTAATAGTTCCGTTAGTCTTGGATCAAATCGAGAGTTCAGCTTTCAGGTGCGGCACGCCTTTTTAGTACCGCGGCCGTTCTTGGTTTGATATTAGTCAGTGGTTTGTTTGCTTAACCGTTTTATATAATGATTTGTCTGTTGTTATTCTTGTTGTTCTTTTTGTTGTTATTCTTGCTGTTGCCATTACTGTTATCACTGTGACAAAAACCCTATTCAGAGATGGTGGATTTGAAAAGGATATATCAGGATTTTGCCGACGAGTTCAACGTCTACCACTTACTAAGGCTCGTGATCATCATTGGAGGTTACGCCATTTTCAAGCAGAGAGCTTTGAATTTCATCAAAACGAGGCAACTAAAGCGACAAATTGATGAAGATAACAAGGCCAAAGCAGCTGGGTTAATTGACAAGCCAGAAGACTTTGTTAAAGTGACTCCTTTGGAGAAAAGTGAAAAGTCTTGGGGTTGGGGTAAGGCAACTAGAAGAAAGGTCAAATTACAGGAACAATTATTCCAAGAAGAAATCGAACAGGCTGCTTTGAAAGCACAAAACAAGTCCGGCTATGATAGTGATGAGGAAATAAATGAGTTGTTAGAAGATTAGTGTTAAGTGCCAGGTAAGATTGTGTGTACGTGTTCGTCTTCATTGTGTTTCTAATATATATGAGGTCTCATGTGACTTGTCCCATGTTTTCAACTACTACTTTTAGCATTTATGAAATGCAAATATGTTACTCCTATACTTCGGTGTAGAAATCCCTGTTTATAGTTTCAAAATTTGATATTTCAATCAGTTTACGTTTTCTTTTCTACTTTTTTACTGTTGTATCGTGTATATTTTATATCAAGCAATATTAGCTAGTCAAATTTTAAAGTGAGCATAGCTGTCCATTAACTTACGAAAATGTATTAACACTGCAAGTTAACAGCTCACTTACAACTTCAAAATCATTGGAAGGCAGGTTTAACTTTTTGTAGATGTATATTATGGATCTTAAATTAGAGACTCGGAAACACGCTTGTTCCATGATTTTGGAGAGGTTTTTCTGGCCCGTTTCATGGCAATCGACATTAAACCTGGTACATTACTATTCAGTCTTTACTACTTAGTACTTAATATTCACTACTTACTATTTAGTATTTAGTATTTAGCATTCAATATTTATTATTTATGATCAACTAATTGATTGGTCTGTTATCTGAAAGGTAAAACACATAAACGATCACGTGCCCTAGATCTGGATGCAAAAAAATTTAAGCAAAATTATCTAAAATAAGATTTAGCGAATCCTACAAAACTTTAGCACTGATGGTTTTAGAATCTTGAAGAAGATCAACATCAGTTGATCATAGGTCTTCCCGCAAGAAGCATAGGTTAGAAGTTCGGGTAGAAATCTAGCTCGACTATTCTCTTTTTGCGTTTCATTCAGATCATACACTTGTTAGACTTAAAACAATGAGCTTCAGAGACAAAGGAAATCGTATTTTGCTTCCCTTTGGTCTTGACTTTGCAGACGTCAATCAAGCTACGGCAGCAGAAACTTTGAAGTATCCTTTACCTGTGGGTGGATCAATAACAAGACTTGAAGATGAATCAGCTGAGCAACTGATCAACTTCACAGAGTTAATGATAGAAAGTTCATTCTATACAGGTACTCTGGAAAGCCTAACATCGGAAAACAATAACTCCACATATTTAGAAGGTGGTGTGAACGATGGTATTCAAAGATACTCAGACAGATATAGAAAGAAAATAAAAACTGGTAGATCCATAGATGATCATCCATTTATTGTTGATTTTTTCCCAGAGGAGTTACATTCCGTCATGATATCTAAAAGTAAAACCAAAAAGAATAGGTTGTTATTATTATCAAGTTACACAAAAGGTATTGATAAGAATATAGAAGAGCTTATCAAATTGAGTGAAGAAGATAAGCAGAAACAACTGATGGATAGATTGAATAACGTCGATGAAAATGAAGACGAAAATGAGGTTGAAGCTGAAGATGAAGAAGAAGATGATGAATTTGAAGAAGATGACGATGATGATTATAATGCTGAAAAATACTTTGATGACGGTGATGATGATTATGGTACCAATGATGGCGATGAAGAAGCTGCTTTTTGAGAAACATCCGATTCGTCTATATTTAGAAAGATCGTATTACTTTCATGATGGTATGTATGGTTTCTGTTTCTTATATGTATATTATTTGTAATGAATTCAACAAAATTATAATTGAAAGAATGATACATCCGTAGTGGTAGCTTGAATTTAAATTTTGAAAAATACGAGTTTACGAAATTACAAAAACAAGTCTAGTTATTATAACTAAAAAAATATAGGCCTAAAACATAAAATCAATACACCATAGTAATATATCATGTATAAATCATAACCCTTTGAACAATAGTAGCGATCATCAAATCAAATCATTACGCTTTCCCCAGGTTTATCCTCCTTATTTGTGAATACGAAAGAATCTTTGTATTGTTTGTTTTTTCAATTTTGGCCGACTTCTTGTCAGCAAGCGTACCTAAGAATTCATCTGGAGTAGGCGCAGTCTGAGGAAGATTGCGGATGTTGGCCTTTTCAAACAAGGAATCTGGAAACGTTTTTATATTTTGAGGAGAGGACAAACTCGTAAATAGTGCATAACTATTGTCACTAATACTTTTATGAACTGGTGTAAGTGGTACATAGTGAGTAGGTGGTTTTGGTGGAGTTGCTGTACAATGCGGTTCTCGATCACGGTTCTCTTTATCATGCATATATCTGGAATTGGATTTGTCTTTGCCTGATCGGGAAATCTTAGGTAGCGGTTTACCTTTGAAACTTCGTCTTATTGTACTCAATTCATTAAATTCTTCACTGTCACTCTCTGAATCACTCTCGTTAAGCAAAGATACCGGAGATCGATTATTCAAAGAAGTTCCGAACGCTATTTTCTGGCCGACATGAAAACTCTCTTGATCATCTTCTTCGGGCTGATCAATGTCCCCCTTTTTTTGTCCCATTGATGATATTGAATGAGTGATTTTATTGTGATGTGAATATTGTTTGTATTCTTTCTCATCTTCAGATGCCTCCTCGTCCTCGTCGCTCGTATCTGTGAATACATTGTGAGGGTGCCGATGATTATTGCGTACTTCTAGATCTAACTTATCTAATGAATCATGCATTTTGTCTTCTTTAACTTCAGTCAAAAATGCTGGCTTGCTAAATAATGCGGGGATACTAAAGACATTTTCAAGCATACTTGACATCCAACCTTTATCTGGATGATAAAGTTGCTTCTGATACTCTTCATTTTTTTCTTCATCCATAAGATCGTTGTCTGTTATGTTCTTTTCCCTTTCAGCTGATTTGTTAGCCAATTCAGGTAGTGGTGGTAAGTTCTGTTTAATTGCGGATATTGAGGATAGATTGAATCTTTCTGTTTGTTCTTTTGGGTAGGGATTATGAGGAGTTACAATTTTTGAAAACTTGTTTGAAGAGCTTATACTGCTTCTAAAAGCATTTTCAACTTGAATAGGAACAGAAGAAGCTGAAGCGTAGTAAGTCATTTCAAGGTATATTCTACCAGCTGGTCTTCCGTTATATTCTAAAGTATGCCAATTATCATAACCTTCCTTGACTGATCTTCTCAGAGCCGGAGAAAAATCTATTTCTGCTTTACAAACTAACTCGGAATCCTTCTTCTGTTGATGGTAAACGTAAAAAGTTAATGTAGTCTCTTCAACGTTATCTAACGAAAACCAAAACTCTTCATCAAAAGTTGGATTTTGTCCTCCTCTTGGAACAACTCTAGTTCTTTGCACTTGATCTTGGACTCTACCAACGCAGTATGGTGATTGTTTGTCTAATTTGCGTCTATTTGGTAGATCTTGGGCTTTTGAGACAACCACAACTAGTTGATTCCCTGCTGCTTTTATATTTGATGACGAAATGAATGATGAGGACATTGGGTTCCTATTTATACTCTCCTGACCTATTTTTTCTTTGAAAATTACTTTTTTTTTTATCGTGGTGTATTCAAAAGCAACCCCATTGAAAGTAAACCAGATAACAAATGACAAAAATACAAAGGAAACAAAAACTAAAAGATACACAATATTTTCTGATTAATAGATATGCGTGTTTCTATAATTGCTTATGATTGAAATCTGGCTCTTCTCTGGGGTACCTAGTTAATCAACTAATACCAGTTGCCAGCCATCTCTCAATGTTGATCTTTTTCCTAAAATGGAAACTTAAGTAGAGTGTGGCAAATGAATATTCTAAGTGGCGCTGATACTTGGGGTTTGTGTGGCTGGGCTTCTGTGTCTAACTTAATATATATTATATATTATATAATATATAATTTAATATTTAGCAGAATAGACCTGAATGATCTGAAAATCGAGTGAACATGACAAGCACATGCTAGAGAAAAAGGTAGTGTTGGGATGGGAAAAGGAGTTGTAATACAATCACATTGATTGCATGATCTCTTTTGTCAGTTAAAGATCCATGCCATCGACCATAAAGTCGAACTTTTGGAAGATAGTATACCTTTCGTCCAGTGGAAGGCCGATATTAACCTCTCGTGAAAGAGATATTATTATTCAAAATGATATTGGATTATACCAAGGAGATTACAAACTGATCGATTATCAAAAAGGGAGGATTTACCTGACTAATAAAAGAATAATCTATATCCCGGAGAATGATCAACTCAGGAAACCTGAAAGTTTATGTTTGGACTTGGTTCAGATTGATTCAGCTGATCTTTATAACGGTTTTTTGAAATCGCATCCCAAAATTGTACTTCATTTGAAACACATCAATACAAATAACTCAGAAATGGAAAACGAAGAGGCCGGTGTTAAATCAGTGAAGAGACCACATGAAATGAACTGGATTTGTTCTATTTGTTTCTTTTCCAACGTTTTAAGTTTAATAGCATTGTCACAGATTGAAAATGATTGGTCTCAACTTCCCCAATGTAAAACATGTGGAATGAAAGCTTCAAGAGCAACAATTGAAAAGTTGATACATGACTCGGAGGATTATGATGACACTGATATACATTCGGGAAACAATAGTGCAATAGCGTCTAAACATAATGGGAAGATAAAAGATATAGATTTATTAACGTTCGATGGATCACAATGTCCGAAGTGCACATTTATGAACCATCCATCTATGATGGCTTGTGAGATTTGTGGAACGCCTTTAATGTCAGCTAGTTTACCATTACAATTAGCAAAGGAATCTTTGCGATATCAAGTATCACAGTCTAGAACAGGGCACAAGTTGGATCTTCAAGTTGAGTCATTCTCTAATGAAGATGTAATTGACAAATTTACTATCAAACTGAGCTTTAGAAATGGAGGTTCAACAAGTGTTTATAACAAGCTATTGGTTGCAATTGAACAAGCAAATTGGGATAAAGCACAACTTGAGTTCAAAGTTAATAAAGGTGCAATGAAAATTTCTAAATCCAGCTTAGCAAATCATGGAAACAATTTTTCCTCGAAGAGTTTAACTGAAACTTTTAAAGATAAAGGTAGGGAAGAGTATAGTCCCACTCCAAGTATTGGGATCCATGGATTACAGGCTAATAATTCACTTAAAAGTTATGAGACTTCTTTATTATTGAATAATTCATTACAAGATCTTGAAAATTTAATGTCAAAGGGTAAAGAATTAATAAAGTTGAGTCAATCATATCAAAAAATCTTAATGAATTCCAAACAGTCAACTGAACGAATTGATGAAAATGTTGAATTGCTACATAATTCCAAGAATTCGATCAAGATATTAGACAATATCTTAACGAAGAATGAATTTTCAACAAGTTATTCAAACTCTACCAAACTAGCAGGTTTAGTAACTTTAAAAACAAATATAAAAACAAATATAAAAACAAATAAGAGTGGATTATCGAATTTATACATTGAAGAATTAGCTAGACAAATATATGAATTTTTAGCGGATGAGAATATATTAGATAAAAACAATGGATTAATCACGTTGTATGAATTGTATAGCATTTATAACAAAGCAAGAGGTATAGACTTAATATCACCTTTGGAATTGTATGACTCAGTTTCATGTTTTGAAAAATTGAAACTGAATTTCAAATTAATTGAGATCCCATTAGCTTATTCATACCCTATACCGAATTCATCATCGTCAAGAACGAAATCTTCGACTGGAGACCCGATTTTCAAAGATAAAATTTACATTGTATGTAAGCAAAAGATAAGTTCTAATTCAATCTCTAATAAACTGCTCAATATATTGAAGAAAAATAGTGAAAATAATAATGGTTTATCAATATTACAGATTCAAGAGAACTACAGTGAGTTCAATATGAACTATTTAATCATTCAATCGATTTTAAGTAACTTGGTAATCGATGGTTCTGTTGTGATCGATCAAAGATTACAGGGTGAATTTTATTATATTAATGAAATATCGTTATTCAGCTGGTCTGATTATTTGAGTGGGAAAGTTGATTTGAGTGCGCCTGCTAATAATGATAGTGATTCAGTTGTTGGCTCGGGCGGTGATGGTCATAGTATAGTTAATGATATGAAGAAAATCAGCATTGGTTCAACAGATGAAAGCACTAATAGGAACGTAACAGTTGATGTGAAGTCAGCAGAAGTGCCTGATAACAATAATTTGAATATAGCCACCAAACTCTATATAAATAGAGATAGATTGAATGAATTAGGTGATTTAGATTTCTCTTGACTTCTTTTAATGCTAATACTAATGGTTTACAGTGATAAATATTCTTCAGTTCATAAGACATCGTTACTGATTATATACTCTATAAATTTGTCAATTTTAGACCGTAATCATTCTTGTCTAACCTTCCAAAAGTTGCGCAATGGCCCATCCTGTGTAAGTGTCAGATTTGATTATATCCAAAACTATTGAGGGACAGGTGATGGACTACTTGATGAGATTAGAGCTTTCTTTGTTTGAGAATAAACATTTTGAGCGGCTATATTTGGATTTGAATATTCCGCCGCCGTACCTGACTCGGTATGAGAATGTAAAGTACCAGTGGAAGTAACGATTTTTGGAAGTTCCTCAATTTGACCAATAACAAAGTTCTTTTCAACCATAAACAAGTCATCATCTTTTCTATCTGTGTTGAAATCCCTTAGGAACATCAATAGTTTATCTCTATTTTTAACAAGTATATCAGTTATTGTTTTACTTTTCCTTGGGTTAGCAATAAATATCTTAAAAACATTGAATGATTCCAATTGTATATTCTTAGACTTATCACCTAGTAATATCATAATCAATTTCAAATTATGTGGCGAGTTGACGTAGGTTGTCATTAATGTGTAATTTGGTTTATCAAGAATCAATTGTGCAAGTAGTTTTATTGACTGTCTTTTGGTGACATAATTTGACGATGTTATCAATCTATTAATGCTTGAGATGAACCTATCCAGATTCGAATTGAAGAATTCACTTGCTATTTTCTTATGTAATGTTAAAAAATCACTTAGCGTCATAAATGCTTCAGTAGAGGTTTCAAAAGAACCATATTCACAGTATTCAAAATATTTCCAGAAAATTGAATCATTCAGTAAGTACCTGGCAATCTGTTCATATTTCAGAACTTCTCTCAGCATCGAACCGAAATCTATCGACACTTCAAGGTTTTCGGGTCCTCTCATCAAACAAATCAAAGCTTTTGGTCTTTGTAGTAAATGATCAACCGTTGGTGACCTGTTGCCAATCTTGCGTCTGAGTAACGAGGAAAACAAAAGTCCAACTATCTTTCTTGAATCAAATTCTATGTTCTGCAAATTTTGAAACAATAAATAGATACATTCAGTTGAATAAACCTCCAGTGCCAGTTGTCCTATAAGATCTGGTTGTGATTCATTTAGACTTCCACTGAACCCTTCGTCTCCATTCAAAATATTTTTAATGCTTAATAAATGTCTGGTCACTTCATCTTGAACTTTTTTTTTATCATTCGATGCATCCAACTTAGTTACTTGTTCATTCATGGCCCTCACCAACTCGGCTGGAGTCTTTGGATTTCTCTTGAATAAAAATGCCATGGTTTCAACAAATATTAAATTATCAAAAATTAGTGAATTAAAGGAGGCGGTAATTGTTGAATTTTGTTGATATTAATTATGGACGTCTTGAGTATAAAGATATATTGTAAATCTATAGATATGCTTATGATTGAAAACGGCAAAGTAAATTGAATTAGTGTTCCTAGTATCAACTAATAAAGTTTGATAATGGATAATTGGTCTCTTGGAATGAACGGTACGTAATCTATTGAAAGAAAAAGAGCAAAAAAACACGCTGGATCTTTTGATTTGCAAACAGATAGGCGGTATAGGGAAAGCCAAATGGGCCAAAATTCTACTAAGTAGTCGCACTGAAAAGATGTTCTTATTTACAGCTAGGCAATAGAGATATGGGTGCAAGAATAGAAAGAATGATGAGTTAAACAAACATAAAAAAAGTAAGAACAAGCAAGTACAAAACAAAACAAAACAAACAGAAATAAACAAAACAAGTTGAATGGAATGAATGAACGGGGTTAATTATAATTATACAACTCTGCACCATATACAAATACCTGGCTGTGCCAAATTAGTTGTGTGTTTTTTTTTTTTTTTTTGTTGTTGTTGAAATGTTGTTTTAAGTTTGAATCTCATTATTTTTGTGTTCAACAGAGACAAAGTGATACATATAACGTGGCAGTGGTACGTGATGTGTGTGGATTCTGGTTCTAGTTTCAGTAAGGCATTAGGGTACAGAGGGTAATCCAAGAGTGAGAGAACACTGAATGGATGAGCGTAGGTAGGCTTGTAGTAGCTGAAGACTGGATTGTAAATCCACCACTGGACCCGTCATCTTACTACACAGAACTTAGATTATTAGTAGTGAGAAGTCAAAGAAGAATAGTGATCACAAACAGAAGGCGAGATTTTGTGAACAGCAACAGTAAACACAATAAATCAAGGGAAAAACTGAAAGCCCGTAATTCAACATGTAAGACTACCTCCTACCTGTGTACGAAATTTCGAGCTCTTTGTTTGATAAATTTTGCAGCGATTTACTCACCTTACAAATAGAAAATATTAGTCAAATTATGTTTTTGTACAAATTATTTGCCTTGTTTGTGATAGTGTTTAAGAAGTCATATAAATGATTATATGGAAAGACTCTTTTTGAATAAGATTTGGAATCTTAGTTGGATTTAATTGTTATTTTTAGACATTAGTTTATTCCGTTCGTGATCGAATTATTGAATTTTTTTTTGGGATGATTTTTTTTTGTGCTTTGATCAACTCCTAGGGGTTTGTAATTTGTTGTAAATATAGCCTTTCATTGAAAAACATTCTTTGTAGTCCACTGAGAAAAAAAAGGAAGTTATTGCTTTTTACCTTTTTTGATCTTTTTTGAAAACACAGGATTATTTGGGTGATTTTTGAGTAGACGTTTTTGCTACAGAATCTTTTGATATTCAAGGTATATCAATTTAATCCGTAATTTAATTATCATAAAGATATGTTTCGTGTTTAATATTCAATATTTATTATTATTAGATAGTTTTAATTACATGGCTATCTAATCATTTGAGAGATAAGAAATACGCTTTTTGTCACTTCAAAAGAAATGTACTTTTTGTAACAAAGACTTTTCAACTATATATTATAGCATTTCAACTAAAAAATAACAGAAATTGCCAAAATTAAGGGACAAAACAGATGGACAGAAGAGGGATAATAATTAAATAGCAAAAAGAGGGTAAATCAATTATATAATTATCTACGTAATCAAACCCGGAGTTTTATTTAGTATTTTTAATTTTCAATTATGCCTGCCACTCATAAATTGACTGTTCCGTTTATCCATCGCCTTATGGTGACAGCTACAACTCTGATTTTATTGATGGAAGCCTTCTAGAGTCTATAGCATATGATACATATGTGTATGAAAGTTGACCATCAAAAGCCAAACCGAGAAAGATATTTAGATGAATGATCTTGCTGTTGGATCAGTCACTTCTTTCTTTTTTTTTTTCAATTTTCTTACTTCATTTGAAATCAGTATTTGAAATATTTGAAAATAATACCCTTCCATTTACAAAATGACTGTCAATTTTAGAACAGAATCGGACTCACTTGGTACTATTTGTGTTCCATCTGACAAGTACTGGGGTGCATATACTCAACGCTATTTGAAGAATTTTGAGATTGGTGAAAAACAAACTGAAAAACTTCCATTCAACTTGATAACTTCGTTTGCCATATTGAAGAAAGCTATCTCAAGTGTCAACTCCAAGAATGGAGACTTGAGTCCCTTTGTGAATTCTGCTATTCAGCAGTCTTGTGATGAAATTATCAATGGGAAAATTCCAGCCAACAATTTCCCGCTAGGTTTATACCAGTCAGGTTCAGGCACTGAAACTAATATGAATCTCAATGAAGTTATCGCAAATAGAAGCAATGAAGTTCTAGGTGGTTTCAAAGGGACCAAAAAGCCTGTTCATCCAAATGATCATGTCAATATGTCCCAGTCTTCCAATGATTCGTTCTCATCAGCTATGAATATTGCAACAGCGTTACAATTAGTCCACTGTTTATTGCCTTCTTTGCAAATGTTGAAGGATTCCTTAGATATGAAATCAAATGAGTTTGCTGATATTATCAAAATAGGAAGAACACATTTACAAGATGCAACTATGATCACGTTGGGCCAAGAATTCAGTTCTTATTCGCAACAAATCCAATTCTCAATGGATAGAATTCGTTCCGTATTTCCTAGATTGAAATTGTTAGCACAAGGCGCCACAACTGTGGGCACCGGTTTTAACACTCGTAAAGGCTTTGATCAACAAGTTGCATTAGAGATTTCAAGAATCACTGATATTTCTTTTGAATCGGCTCCAAACAAACTAGAGGCTATTGCGACTCATGATACTATTCTCGAATTATCTGGAGTGTTGAATACTATAGCTGCATCACTGTTCAAAATTGGAAATGATATCAGATTTTTGGGATCTGGGCCGTCTGGTGGCTATAATGAACTCATATTACCTAATAACGAATCTGGTGGTTCATTATTGCCTGGTAAGTTCAATCCAACTCAATGCGAAGCATTGACAATGGTCTCTGCTCAAGTGATTGGTAATCATAGTACAATAACTCTAAGTTGTGCTTCGGGTCAATTCCAATTGAATGCTTTCAAGCCGTTGATTGCCAAAAGTATCCTGAACTCCATTCAACTATTATCAGATGGCTGCAAATCATTCTCAGTGTTTTGTATTCAAAATATTCGTGCCAATAAAAGGTCAATCGAGCAAAGAGTTTCGGGCTCTCTATCTCCATTAGCTAGTCTATTACAGCCTCGTTTTGGGTTTACTTTGGCTTCTAAAGTTGCAATCAATGCAAAGGATAACTGCATTCCAATTAAAAAAAGTTCAATCCAGCTAGGCTTGTTTAGTTCAGAGGAGGAATTCGAGCAATTTGTTCAGGAGAATCAGATTTCGGGTCCTCACACTTAGCGATTTATTGAATCATCAAATAGTATCAAAATTAACCTTGGTTGTGGAGCGGATAACTAGATGTGCCGAGCCATTTGTGACACGATAATCTATGAATTCATGAAAGCTAACAAAAGAAAAGATATATATATCAGATGAAGTATAAATTTTAGATTCGATTTCAAAAAATTAAACGTTCTTTTGCAGAGTTGAACCGAGGACAAAAACGAACTCCAATATTCAATTTGTCTCAAAACTTCATTTTTGGTTAAAAACTTGAGCCCGGTGTGATAGTAATTAACTTATTATTTATTATAGTAAAGACACTTTTTGCCAATACCCGTAAATATTAAATACCAAACAGTAAATACTGAATACAATAATATAAGTAATATGATAGCTAAGTGTGGTTCAAGTAATTTCTTAAAATAATTGTTCTCATAGAGTGAATGGTATATTGAGGATCAACTTACGAAAGGTTTCAAGTATCAGCGATAATATACCAGAGAGACTTGCTAGCTTCGAGATTTCGCGTCGATTTTTTCACCCTCAAAAATTTGGTAATGTATGACGTCAGAATGTTAGCCTACCTTATGTAAGTTGAATTTTGTTCTAAAACAGTAATCTTGTTGTACTTGCGATGTATCTTTTTGTTTTGCAATTGTATTTTGCCCTAATTGTTATCTGGAGTAAAGAAAATATTGTCTGAAAAAAGTTAAATAATAAATTTCAAATATTAGCAGCTCAAAATTAATAGTGTCAAACGAAAAAGACTTGAAAATGAACTCATAATAAAGTAACGGAAAGTTCTGAGATAGTTTTAAAAGTATTAGTTTGAAGTTTAAACGTCAAATAAAGTATTTTTTATGTCAGTTTATATCGAGGATTGTCAAAACATTGCAAAGCCATTTCTAGTATCCCTACCCTTTAGTGGTATGAGTAGCTTAGCTACCATCCACGCAGTTTAGTCGTGGATACCTCCTCGGGCCTATTAAAATAGTATTAGCTACTTACTAAGTTGAGTTCGTTTGTTTGAGACTTGTATAAGGTCTGGTGACTAGTTTGGTAACACACAATTGATTAATAAATGTAAATCAATTGAAACAGATTCAATAAGTTAATGATAACAAATAATAAATCTAATATTAAAAAGTTTCTATATGAAATATATCTAAAACTTCCCGTGCCTTTTAAGAAGAGTTCCGATTGTAACTTCTTCCGATAAAAGCAGGATCTACAGGTATTTATATCGTTTCTCCATCTGAACAAACAGTGATTAATAATCTATCGAGGATTCATGGATGAAATTATCAAGGCGTCCTTTATATCCCTACCGTCAGTGGAGAGTATAACATTGACTGTGTTGTTAGCTCTCTGGTAGTTCAGTCGTGGATACTCCTCTTCGCCTGTAACTAACAATGTGTCCAGTATATGGCGTGATCTCCTGATCCTGGAATTATTGATAGTTATTCTTATGATGTCCTTAATTATTAGCAATTAGTTGATCATTAAGAAAGGCAATAAAAACTAGTTTGTCAATTCACCAGTAGTTTGAGTTTCGAACAATATCTGTAGTAGTGCCATATCGGATATTTGATAGATATCTAACTCGGTGGTTTGGTCTTTGACTGTTAAAGTATGTTTCCTATTAAAACTTATATAAATGAATATATAATAAAACTTCGATATGTATCTATAGAGTCACTCCTTAGGAGTTGACTCTTTCAACAAAGTAGAACCTTTCTACAGTTCGTTACGGACTGTTGACTATAAAACTCCTTCCAGATCTTTATGTCGTGTTTGTCCGCCTCTTCTTTCTCCCCCCTCTCTTAGCATCCTCTTTGTCTCGTATTCAAACAATCATATACAACTATGATTATGTTTATAAGCCAATGGCCAATGACTCAATGAGTCATACATTGAACGAGACGTCGAAGAGCAGCAAAAGGGTAACAAATTCTGCATTCGGCATGTGACCCTTATTTAATAATGGCAGAACTCATGATCTGATGTAATCGTCTTAGACGATTGACTCTGTACAGCCTTGATTCTGTATCCCTTAATTTACAGACAATACGATAGACCTAAATGGACGATATATCAAGTCTCATTCTAACGTAGGTTCTGACACACCCTCTTGATTCAAGCGTGTTAAAACATCATACCAACAATCGTAGGATAATCTTTGCATTCTGTCTGGATTGATGTTGTTTAACATCTAAATTAGAAAAACAAAACATGGTAAATATATGTAATCTATAGTGTTCCTATAATTTCGCGAAACCATTACTATCGATGCATTCATCAAGCGTCAAACTCTTTTAATGGAAGTAGACAGTTATTTGAAATAAATTGGATTAACTATTTAGAGTGACATCATGTGTCTTGAGAACAAAAATGAGCAGAATAGTAGTAAAGCTTGTATTCCTCAGTGACATCATGAATAACGAAAGATGAAACATGTAATTCCAGAACATATTTTAGCAAGAGACATTTGAATTGTAATAGCTCTTTATCGTAACGGAATAAATTATAACGATAATGCACCTCCGTTCCTTCCATGTCCAGAAATGAATGATTCAAAGTAAGCCAATAATTGATAAGTATCAATTCATAGATTGAATACCTACAATAATCAAAAGATGTGTCAATCATTTAAAATGGGTCGATGATCTAAAATGGGTTCAGTGAATGAATCTGGTTGTTTGATGGAGTTAATCATAATGAATAAGGTAACGTTGAAAAGCTTAGCTGTTTCAGTGCAATAAATAATAAATCACGTCTGGTAATATGAAGCCAATGGCAATCAATAAAACGGATTAAATGCTGTGATCTTTAGCATAATTAGAAATGATAATAATAGATGGTAATTGTTAAGGTGGTGTAGTTTGAATATCTAAAATCGTGTGTAAACTAGTCCACTAAATGAAATCTAGTTTCGGTGATAGCTAACAATATTGGTGATCAACTTCAGTATGATTTCCTTCGTGAATATTGTACTTCGATCAATACATATCGATTCGGTTACACAACTGAATCTCAATGATTTCGTTTCCTCACAGATGAAAGAAAAAAAAAAAATAACTTCTGTAGATAAGTAGTGGCTTGACAATGACATGAAGATGACATTGAAGATTTGAAATGATCTAATAAATTACCATGACAAGACATCGATGAATTGAAATGAAGCAATAAGAGTTGTACCAATGATGTAACATAAAAAAAAAAAAAAACGACGATTATGATGACCGACTCAGTAACAAGTGTACTTGGATTTGAATAGCCTGTAGCTAGACAATAACTTGTGGTTTGGTAACCTGTATTCTTTCAACAAGGTATAAAACAATCCGTACTATAACGTTAGCATAATGCTTGTGAAAACAATTTTCATTTGAGCAATCTGAAGTTTGAGTATAATTACCACCCTCTTGCTTGTTGGAATGAATCAACAAAACAAAACAAGAAATAACAATAATAAAGCATACCAAAAAATACAAAGATATGATAAATAATCTAAAATATAATGAGACACTGAGAAGTGATACAGTCACCCTCTCAGTGATAACAACGTATATGACAACAATGTCGCATCTCGTAAAAAAAATGAATATAATAGTAAAATACAGTAGTGAGCTGATGGAATGAGGGAAATTAGGAAAATTAGGAAAATTAAATAATTCCAATATTGAATAGAAGACTGAAGTGTGGGGTCAGCATGGAAATCCAACAGCATCAACGTATAAATTATTCAGTAGGATGGTAGACAGCAAAATGTCAGCTGTGGATATGCAGTAAATGGAGTCAATGACAAACAATGATCAGAGAAATGAGTAGGTATAAGCCTGGAATATGAAAAGAATCACTAGTAACTAAATGAAACCACAAGCAACTAGTCAAGCGAAGTGGAATCCAATGAGTTCAAAACAAAGCATCGAAATAAAGCAATTGACAGGTAGCATTCTGAGAAGTAAGTTCAGCAAGGTTTCTTACAAAGCTTTAAAGGACCAACAAAAGCTAATGATAAATGTAAGTAGAAATGTGACAAATACTAATAGTGCCGATAGTAATGAATGATGAAAACATGGATGATTATGGGTTAATGTGCTTTCTAGTCTGATCGTAGGAATGGTGAAATTTCCTGGCAACAATGTACAACAAAGACATATGTTGAAATATCTATTTCATGTGTGACTAGTGTCTGGGATCGCATAGGTAAGTCCGGTGCTTAAGTGGAATCTTACATGGGAACTCTAATCAACGACGTGGATTTGGGAGTGACGAATATGGAGAAGAAATAAAACTCTTGTGTTGATGGTTCGTGTGATGTATGCTAATGATAATCGACAGCGTGATGAAGGATATAAATGAAAATAGATGAATAGATGATATGTTATCAAGAAATAAGGATGTTATGACTATGGAATTCGTGCCATGGAATTGGTGGTCAGTAAGACGAGCTTATTAGGAAACTTGTAACAAATATCGGGTGAGTGAGATCAATCATATGGTGATATATTATGGTGTTAATATCGAACAATGATCAGGATAATAATAATCAATGCAATGAAGATGATAACTATCGAGAGATTGGTGGTCTTTCATAGGTGATAATTTTGTGGATCTGAGAAATGATCACTCGTAATTGAGTTAGTGGTTGATAATTCTTATTCGAGGGAATAAGAAAATAATTAGCGGACTGATAACATATTAGTACAAGTTGCAAGTATTTGAGCAATTGTGGGTAAATTTCTTGATATGCAGAAAACATGGAATGAAATAAATCAATCATCGTCCTGTATCTATCAGTTGCAAATGCGGATAATCAAAGTCACTAATGATGTGAAAGGTGGATTTTTGAATCACCCCGATTGATCCGATAAAGTGCAAAGTTCTAGAAATCTTCGTAATGTGTAAGTATTTCTAGGTGTCTAAAGTATAATTGAATAGTTGAAGCCAGAGCTCAAATGGAGATGTGAATTTTTCCTGAGTGTAAAAGTACATTAGTTGGCTTCAAAGATAATAGGTAAAACAAAAGATTGAGGTACTTGTACTAAGATAAAGTAATTAGTTAGCTTGTACTCGATGTTATAACTTTATATGGTAAAACCAATTGGAAATAGCTTTAGATGATAGGAACTTAGGGAAGTTTGAATAATAAACTGCATGAAATTGATAAAAATTGAATGGGTCTGAAATGAAAATTGAAATTGTATGTTATGTGGTTGATTAAAAAATACTTTAGTTAAGATGAGATAATTATAATAGAATCAGCTTAATTGGATAAGTGTGAATCATATTGCGGAAAGTCACCTTTCCGTTCTGTATAATTACCTTTGAGAAATATGATCACGGATGATAGCAGGTGTTGTAATATATTAACTCTAGTATTGATATCCATATTGATATAATAGTTATAATTGAATTAATTAAAGAAAGAAAAGAAATATATAAAAATATAAAATATCCACATAGCAAATATTTGGTCATATGGGAATTTACTGATCTATTTATACCTATAGTGTTGCAAGCTATTAACTCTAGCATTAATATCCATATTGAAATAATGTTTTATAGTTGAATTAATTAAAGAAGAAGAAACTATATAGTATAAAATATAAAATATAAAATAAAATAATCACTTTGAAGAAATTTCCAAAGTGGGAATTCTACCAGTATATATACACCTGTAGAATATAAGAAAATAAAGATTATTTATGCCATCTGCAGCATAAATATTACCCCGCAGCTTGATTTGGAAATTTTGGCCCATGCAGATATTTACACCTCTTATAGGCGTAAATCTCAGCACGCAGTTTGGTTTACACACTTCAACACTTCCATGTAATAGCACCAGTACCCAGCTTGAATACATATCCAGTTGTTGACTTTCTATCAGACTTGTCACCAGCCCAATCAGCGTCTGTATAACCATAAATTTGTAGAGGATGAGTCGAGGAATAAACGATAGAGTGGTTCAAA
>JAKTQZ010000042.1:0-129632 GCA_030579435.1 Ogataea nitratoaversa
CATCCTACATTGTCACCACCTAATCCACGGACAGTGTACTGAGTTGTAAGTCTACCCTTCAGTGAAAGCACTGTACAAACGTAAAACTCTATATGATGTTGTTATGAAGTTATCTTACAGGGTGCTTCAAGTCTTGAGTACCATACACCTGTACGTTATGCATTTTTAGGAACAGCCTAGCAGAACTCTATTACTTAAAATAATCAAATTAATTTTATTTATTTGAAAATTTCTAGGAAGAACTATAGATAGCTTTTTGTAAAATAATTGGTTTTGAATTTCATTTTCTGTTGCACTTTATTTTACCATTTATCACCAATTGAAACATTATGATAAATTAAGACAAACTGACTAATGCCAAGCTGATTTTTTAACTTGTCAAAAGAAGAAGAGAAGCCGTAAAAGAGAGTTTCACTAATGTGATCACGACAACCATTTTGTTGTTGGTAAACAAACGAAATGTAAACAACTGACAACGACCATTTTGTTGTTGATAAACATGAAATGTAAACAAAGATTTCATCACCTAAGCTTAATAATCAATGTACTAAATATTACCTAAGAATTACGTACAAATTACACAATCAACAAAAATCGACCTTTTCATTTACACAGCCCAAATTTGCCTTTTTTGGAATTTGGACAAAAATCCCCCAATTTAGCCACCTCTACTATATATGGTTCTGGTCACTGGGGTGCCATTCCATGTTGAATGTACAAACAAGAAGGGAAGATTATATAATCTATAATGTAAAATATCGGGCGCGTCGCTCCTGATTTTTGAATCATAATAAAATGTATATGTAATGTATTACATAAGTCCTCTTTTGGTGTAAAAAAAGAATTTTGAGATTTTGCCCTCGAGATGACAATATTATATAATATATAGATAGTGATAAATATCAAATATCAAATATAAAAATAATATGCATGCGTGCCGGGGTAGGTAGTTTAGTTTAGGGGCAAATAAGTATTAAGAACTCATATTTAATACACTTATTATCAAGATCTATTTTTCAATCATTGTATACATTTTTTGATATAGCAGAGCATTGTCAACAAAAAAAAAAAAAAACACAAAAGTTACAATGGCTACTGCAGAATTGAATTTAATTGAAAAAGTTGAGTTACGAATCGCTTTGGCAAACACCGATGAAAAGTTTCAATCTTCTTTAAAGTTGTACCTAGCGCCATTATTATTGAAATTTGCATCTCCATATCCTGAAGTTAGAACCGCAATATCAAAGACTGTCAAATACTTATTGACAAGAATTAATTCATCTATTTCTGTGAAATTACCTATCGATGCGTTACTACAACAGGTGAAAAATCCAGCAGTTCCAAGTGGTGCAGATCCAACTGTAGTGCAATCATATACATTACTATTTATCTCAAAAGCAATAACAAGAATAAACGAAGATGAACAAAAAGACTTGATTCCATTACTCATTGTGGGGATATCCGAAGTGAAACCATCTATATCTGCTAGATTATTTAGTGTTTTATGTAAACTTCTTTTAAATTTCAAAATTAAAATTGAAAATAATGAGGATCAAGTTGAACAAAGAAAGTTTTTACAACTTGATGATAACCCAAATGATGAAACTTTTCTAATAGAGAAATTTTACAAGTTTATGTTAATGCAACCAGTTTCACTTAATAGCAATAATGCCATTCCAAGAGAATTTAGTTTCCCAGGAATATCAAATACCGATTGTGCGTTCTTCACATATGATGCAGGTCTCACCTTCGATTCTGCAACATTAACGAGTTATAAAAGTGCAATAGTTAGATTCATTGAATATGGTTTCAACTCTTCTTCTAATATTGTCTTGATTGTTGGTACTGCCGATTCTTCGTCGTCTATTTCAGAATTCTGCTTAACCCTCTTGAAAAGAAAACAAGTCAGTTATGAGGACGAGTTTCTTGTGGATACTTTGATTTCATTATTTGTGGGTGATCTCTCTGTCTCTAGACCGCCTGCTAAGTTACAACTACAAGAAAAAATTATGAATTATTGCTCTCAAAGTAAACGTGCAGCACTCTCAAAAAGTGTTGGTAAACTATCTTCAATAGGTTTGCAATCGGACTACCCTAAATTGAAACAATCCACCATTAGGTTCATCAAATGGGTGACCACAATTGTGGCCTCTGAGTCTGTTGACTATGAAAGTGAATTAACATTCAGCATTGCCGCCCAATTGAGGTCTAATCTAGAATCTGACAACCAATCTGAGATCAATACAAGTTATAGTGCATACACTTTACAACGCAGATATCAATATGAAGCTTTAGGTCTCATTTTAAGAAAATCTGCCAAGCTTGATGATTTATCATACATTCAATTTTTGTTCAAAATGTTGAAAACTGAACCATCAGACCTTAGAGCATGTATTCAAGAAGCGTTGTCTGGGTTAACTGTCCAGTTGAATACTTTATCCGAAAAGCACAAATATGAGTTAAAGGAATTTTTAATCAATATAATTCAATCTACATCATTGACAATTAAATCTGAAAAAAAGGATAATGCAGACTCTTGTAGATACATGGCTATTAAATTCGTCAATTGTTCTTTACCATTCAATGATGCAGAAGCAAGGGTATTGAATATTCTAGTTCAAACACCAAATGATAAGCCGGATACATTGGAAGAAGCTAAAAGAGGTCTTCATCCATATTGGTTCAACTTGTTGCAAACCACTAACACCAAGGACTTCACCTCTACTAGCGAGCTTCTTGGGTTCAAAAATGCAAATAATGTTGAATTTCCTTCTTTTGACTCCATTATCAGTAGCTTAACCAAGTTGGACGCTACCAATTTAGATAAAGGTATTGAATTAGCTCTTCAATGTATTGTTATGCAAGCTATCAAGGGAAAAAAAACCGTTATTGTTGTTGACCAGGAATGGAAGACAAGATTAGATAAAGCATTAGAGTTTGATGACAAAGTGAATGAATTACTAGTAACAGAATTGAAAAGATTGTCAGAGATTAAAGAACAAACCATTGATTTGGATGGAGATCACAAGATGTCAGGTATTGGTAATTCGAAAGGAGAGAATTTGAATGTATTGATAGATTTGATGTTCAACTATTTTGAAAGTACTTCGAATTTGGATGCTGTTAAAAACTTAACCAAGTTGCTTTCATTGTCTCAACCGTCCACTGTATCTGCATTTACATCTAAGATCGAAGTATTGACGAAACTGCTATATAAAAATGTTTCTGAAGACGGTAATTTATACATTTCAAAGATTTTGGGTATTCTGTCATGTCATCCAGAGGTTCCAGATGAATCTGTATTAGTTATAATTGAAGAGTTAATTTCTAAAAATGAGATCACCGCCATTGGTTTTATTATTTCTAGATTGGTTTTGTCCGATCGATATTCAATGATAACGCCCGAACTTATTGAAAGGATTTTATCACAGATTGAAAAAGGTCTATCTTCCTCATCCACCAATCAACTACGATCAGCACTTGAGAGTCTCTCTCAACTATCAATGTTTGGTGCTATTGGTCCAACTTTGAAACTTTCTGATAATATTGAAGACCATAAAAGTAAGTTCATTGAATACTTAATCCCATTAGTCAAGAAATCGGATGAAAAAGCTACGATGGCTTTATCTTTCTTATCTTTAAGTACTCGGCCACCATCATCCGCTGGAGAAACTGATGATGAATCTGACAAATTGACACTGTTTGAACAAACTTTATATGACACCCACAACTCGAAGCAAACTGATTACTTGTTCAGTAGCGGTGAAGCTTTTGTTATTCTGGCTGCCGGTTGGGATGCTACAATCATGGACAAGAAAATAGACGTTCGAAACGATTCTTTCCACCCTAAAGTATTGTCGAGAACAGCTAGACTTCCGATTGTTTTGAGGGCAGTTCTAAGAGCATGTAAAAGTACCAAACCAGCACTGAAAAGATCAGGTTGTATTTGGTTACTTTCCTTGGTTCAATATTGTGGACATTTGCCTGACGTAAAGGCTAAATTGAGTGAGATTCATGTTTCATTCATGAGATTCTTGTCCGATAGAGATGACTTGATTCAAGAGTCTGCCTCTAGAGGGTTGAGTATTGTCTATGAAATGGGTGATGTTGACTTAAAAGACACCTTAGTGCATAGTTTACTATTATCGTTCACTGACTCTCATAAGGCAAAGACCTTAATCAGTGGTTCAATGGACAATGAAACGGAACTATTTGAGCCTGGTGTGTTAAATACTGGTGATGGTTCTGTCTCGACTTATAAGGATATCTTAAGTTTAGCTTCTGAAGTTGGTGATCCAAGTTTAGTTTACAAGTTTATGTCATTAGCGAAAAGCTCCGCATTATGGTCATCCAGAAAAGGTATAGCGTTCGGATTGGGTGCCATCTTGGATAAAACAAAATTGAATGAGTTAATCACCAAGAATGAAAAATTATCGAGCAAGTTGATTCCTAAGTTGTTCAGGTATAGATTCGATCCCAGTCCATCTGTTTCCAAGACTATGAATGAGATTTGGTCCACTTTAATATTAGATTCATCCAAAACTATATCACTAAATTTTGAAATCATATCAAATGAGCTATTAATCAATATGGGTAACCGAGAATGGAGAGTTAGACAAGCTAGTACAGCAGCATTACAAGACTTATTATCGCATACACTATTAGAAGAATACGAATCCAAGTTAGAGAAAATTTGGACTATGTCATTCAGAGCAATGGACGATATTAAAGATAGTGTTAGAAAAGAAGGTAATTCATTAACTAGATACTTAGCAACCACTATGGTCACCAAAATTTCAAATGCCACTAGTGAAAATGCTAGTAAGTCTAATGAGATCTTGAAACAGTTGATTCCATTCTTGCTTGGATCCAATGGATTATTACATGAATCTGAAGACCTTAAATCGTTTGCATTTGAGACCATTATAAAGTTATCCAAAACTTCGTCAATGGCATTGAAACCGTTCGTTTGTGAAATGGTTGAGCAGATGATCATTTTGATGTCATCAATTGAACCGCAAGCTATCAATTATTTGACTTTAAATGCAGACAAGTATAACATGAAGTCAGAAGATATTGATTCGCAACGATTGAATATGATTGCAAATTCACCAATCATGGAAGCTATAGAGAAACTAATGAACTTGCTTGATGATGGCTTAATGCCCGATTTCATTCAGGCTTTGTCAAATGCTCTTAAAAAGTCGGTTGGTTTGCCATCCAAAGCTACTGGATCAAAAATCATCACCAGCTTAGTATTGAAATTCATATTTATTTCGGAAAAATACGGCGATGATTTGCTCAAGATGGCTTTGACTCATTTAAAAGATCGTAACGAAACCGTTTCTAGGTCGTTTGCAGTCAGTATAGGATACTGTGTTCGTATTGCATCATTGAAGAAGATCCAATCTCTTTCTCGTAAGTTGACCAATTATTATTTTGATTCTCAAGACAACAACAATCTAAAAAGAATTTCCGCCATAACTTCTGAATCAATATCACGTTACTCAAATGATAGATTTCAGTCTATTGCTGTTTCATTTTTACCATTGGCATTCATTGCAAAGCACGACTCAGATAAGACCATTAGCAAGTTATTTGAGAAAGAATGGCAAGGTTCTACGTCAGGAGGCGCCAACTCGATCAAATTATACCTTGAAGAGATCATCATTTTAATCAAAGCTCACATCATGTCCACTGAATTTAGAATCCGGCAAGCTATTGCATTATCAATAATTGAGATAATTGATAGATTAGATGATCAACTCAGTCACTTGAGCCAATATTTACCCGACTTATTCTCAGTCTTGTTAGAATCATTGAAAGGGCGTTCATATAACGGTAAAGAAAAGTTATTAAACTCCTTGGTACTTTTGTCTATAAACACTCAGGGTTATTTATCAGCAGTTGAAAACAATGGTGTATTTGAACAAGTCAAGAAAATTGTCTTAGTGGAAGCCAAAAGAAACAACATTGAGTATTCGAAGTATAGTATCAAGTCATTAGGTAAGTTTTTGGGAACATATCCTGATGAAATGATATATGAAGAATATTTACAGTTAGTTACAGGATTGGTATCACCTAAGTCATTGAAAACCGGATCTGAAATGGATACTTCTTCCGATGACGATGAGGCTGATTCTAATAGCAGCAAACAGAACAAGAAATTGAAGGATGCCAAGTTTGAAGAGTTCAAAATTGCTGTTATCGAGAATTTGGTTATGTCAATCAATATAAAAGAACCAAGTGCCAAATTGATTGATTACATCTTGAACATAGTATCCACTTATTTTGATTCAAATAGTGATTTCAACTATACGTATAAATCTCAATTGTGTTGTATCAACACAATGGCTGTTCTTATTAACAAATTATCCAAATTAGAGAGTGATGGATTATTAACCAAAAATAATTCACTACTGATAGATTCGATATATAACACTTGGAAAGTAGTTTCTCAAAATTGCTCTACTAGGGATTCATTACAAACTGTACTTATCAGCTTTGTTAGATTGACAAAATTGACTATATTGAAGGTTGTTAACGAAGATAGAAGTAAAAGAGAAGAGTGCCTTTCAAGTTTGATTTACTTGCAGAATGAAAAGATCAATTCTGTTATTAATACGGAGATCCAAAAGGCGCTGGCTGAAATTTAGTTGTTTTTGTATAAATCACAGGTATTAGATATTAGATACTTCCATTTTTAGGTTCTAGTTCTATGAATATGTACCAGTAGCATTACAAATTATCATGGACTCAGGTTTTGTATATTGATGTCCATTCAATCTACTGCGTGGTATTCTATATGATAAAAAAACACAAATACCCCTCATCGTGAGAGTTATGTTAAAAAATTTAGATATGTATGATAAAAGTGTAAAATAAATGCAAGTAAAAGAGAACTGATCATAATTATAAACTATCAGCATATATATCTAAAAACATTGCGCGGGACATAAGTCGACAGATATGGTTGAAAATATCTAATAGATAGAAGAACAGAGTGATTCAATATTCTTACAAACCACCTCTCAATCTTAAAACCAAATGCAATGTTGATTCTTTTTGAATGTTGTAGTCTGATAATGTTCTACCATCTTCCAACTGTTTACCAGCAAAGATTAATCTTTGTTGGTCAGGAGGAATACCTTCTTTGTCTTGGATCTTAGACTTGACATTGTCGATGGTGTCAGAAGACTCAACTTCTAGAGTAATGGTCTTACCAGTTAAAGTCTTGACGAAAATCTGCATACCACCTCTCAATCTTAAAACCAAATGCAATGTTGATTCTTTTTGAATGTTGTAGTCTGATAATGTTCTACCGTCTTCCAATTGTTTACCAGCAAAGATTAATCTTTGTTGGTCAGGTGGAATACCTTCCTTGTCTTGGATCTTAGACTTGACATTGTCGATGGTGTCAGAAGACTCAACTTCTAGAGTAATGGTCTTACCAGTTAAAGTCTTGACGAAAATCTGCATACCACCTCTCAATCTTAAAACCAAATGCAATGTTGATTCTTTTTGAATGTTGTAGTCTGATAATGTTCTACCGTCTTCCAATTGTTTACCAGCAAAGATTAATCTTTGTTGATCAGGTGGAATACCTTCTTTGTCTTGGATCTTGGACTTGACATTGTCGATGGTGTCAGAAGACTCAACTTCTAAAGTAATGGTCTTACCGGTTAAAGTCTTAACGAAAATTTGCATTATAAATGAGTATCAGAAAGTGTTTTTAAAATAAATGTAGATTACACGTGTGTTGATAAAGATAAAAGTATAACTAGCTAGTAAATATATGAATTATTGATAAAGAAATGAAGGAAAAGTTCAAGAGGAAAGTAAACAAATAAACAGAAAAAGGAATGAGCAAAAGGGTAAAGAAATGGGTGGCAAAGCCAGAAAACCAAAGGGGTTAGTTAGCAAGAAGAGGAGTTGTTAACATAACAACCTAACAAGATGACACTTGAACAAAAGAAACGAGAAACTAAAAACCAGATAAGAGTTTTTATTATGTCATCACAGTGATTTACCACAGTGCACCTTACGTAATTATTCTAGAAATTGCCTCACGCCAGTCATCAACTTGACGCCATCCGGGCAAATTTGGTAATTAGTGTGGCTGTGCAGTGTGCTGTGGTCCTAAAAAAAGACATCTGTGTACAGATGTCTTTGAAAACAGTCTGTGTACGTTTCCTAATCGGGAAGTGGTGTCGAAATAGGTTTAATATTTATTATTTATATATCAAATTATATATAACAAGTTAGGGTCTTTTTCTTCCAATTCATGAAACCTTGGAAGGCAAATCGGAACATTAACGACGTGCAATCTTTTCATGGTTTATTGCTCTTATTGGCTTTCCTAATCACTTCCATATTGATGGTCTGTGGTGGCGATGAATGAGTGTATTCTATTTGCATTTGACATTCAAGTTTGATCAAGTGACCCTTATAGTGGTCTAGTGTCAGCAACCGGACAGTTTACATTTCTTTTTAATGTGACCACTATTAAATTAGTATATAAGTTGATTTATCTCTCTGCCGGCTACATTATAATAATAATAATAATAATGATTCTTTGATGACGGAATAAAGTGATAGGAAGTTACCGAGAAAGGAGATGTTAATACAAGAGTTACTATTCCTGTCACCAAGGTACTCCGCGAGCTCTTGCTGCTTTGAAGTTTATATGTAGCCCCACTTTCTGTGCATACTACTATGTACAGTTCTCTGATTATTGCAATACAGTACACTGTACTTATCGTACTTACCGTAAATTACTTGTAGTTACTTGTAGTTACTTATAACTGTTAGTTCCCTATCCCATTAGAGTAATGTTTAGTGAGTTGCGACTAGCTTGAAATTTCTATAATTCATTTGAACGCTGTAGATGATCAAATTGCAAGATTAGGAACACCACAAGTCAGCGATTTGACACAGAATTTATATTACCCAATCTTCTCGTTTCACATACACCGAATCATGATCCGTGAAGTTGAAAACTCCCAATAATTGCTGGTCATTTCCCATCTTCTCTTCCTTGTTATCTCCACACTTGAAATAAATTTGAAAGTTCAACACGCTGATTCCTAACTTTCTTGATATTTTACCTCTCAAGTTTCCAACTGTGGTAGAAGTGGTAAAAACCATTTGTTTGTAGATCGGACCAACTTTCTCTCCTTCGAATTCTTTGATTTCTAAACAGGTCATTTTCTCCATACCAAGTAAATCGTCTGCTGGTCCATTGTGTTTCTTTGAGACAGGCTGGGGGATAGTAACTGCTACTCCATGCTTCTTACATAAATACGACCAGTTTTCTGAACGTTTATCATACTTCCAGTCTCCATTTTTAACTTTACCTATGAAGTAGAGTTCAAAGTTGGTTCTCTGTGCATTGTTATACTCTGTTCCGTTTATTTTATGCAATTTCGGAAGTCTAGATAACAGTTGAATCAAATTCAAATCATCTGCATTGGCATCATTGGTTTTTTCAGCGTTGGCAAATAATGGGTTAAATGTAGCTTTCAATGATTTCAATGATGGAAATTGAGAGTAGATCAAATCAATCTCAGACCACTCTGAGATATTATTGCTTGAGAGATCAAGTGACTCGATGTGATCGATCGTGTTCTCGCTTGATGTAATATTGATTTGATTGTTTGACAAATTAAGAAAGGTGACATTTTTCAAACAACTCAGTAACTGATAATTGATATTTTTAATCTGATTAAATGACAAATCCAAACTTGTGAGATTATGCAAGCGAGCTAGTTGCTCACTTAGCTTATCCAAATTAGTGAATCGATTTCCAGCCATATTCAGTACCTCTAGCTTCGGAAAACTACTCAATATTTGTTGTAGCAATTCAGTATCATAGTATTCCAAGTCACACGAAGCTAGATACAATGTTGTAATGTGCTGATTTGTAGGGGAATCTTTTTTGTCATGGTATATATATCGATTACCACTACCATTCAAAAAAGTAAGAGAAGGTAACTGAGCAGCAATCCTCACCAATGTTGACCAATTACTTATCAAGTTGAATCCAACATTCAGATTTTTCAAGTTTTTCAATAACTCTTTCAGCTGAATTTCGTTTGACTGAAATTCATCAGTGACACATAATCGATCAACTGAAACCACATTCAAGTTCTGAAAGTTGGATTGAAATCTCGATAGTCTCTCGAATCCAAAGCTTTGCACTTTTTTGGTCCCTATTTTAAAGTCAAAGTTATCTTCCATAGTGACGTTTTCAATCTTTGATTCAGGAAGATTATCTTCACCTCCATATTGATAGTTTAACGCATCGGCAAAGGACCGTCTTGGTTTCAAGTCTTTCAATAGCTTGGCACGTTTGATAAAACTCCCAGAGTTTGAATTTCCATGAGTCTCGAAATATCGCACACCATTCAAAACACCATTATTCTTACCTCTTTGTATGTCATCCCACTCAACTCCAAATGCTTCTGTGTTAGGCCAGTTTGGTATTTGTCCAATGAATTTGATGGTAGCCAAGTCATCGTTAAGTTGTATTCGGGAGCCCACCTTGAGGTTTGAGAGTTCTGTTTCTAAATTCGATATCATACACTAGCTATTTCTCTCTGAGGTGAATATTGTCAAACATCCAAGGCTTGTATAATGTATCAAATCTCAGAAGTATTTGCCTTGAACTTTATCATCTTGCACTTTATACTATATAGCACTTCAAAGAACTGTCAAAAAGTCAACTTCAGCATGGCTTAAAGATAAAATTCGAAAAACCCATCGTCTCCAAAAACACTTTACAAATTGTAGAAAAAGGCTGTGTATTGTTTACATCTTTGCCGAGTGAAGGTCGTACTCGTAAGAGACAACCTCATCGTCAAAGTGATTGTACTTAGGCGAAATCTTAAGTATTGAAAACTTTAAACAAAATATATACATACAAGAAAATAAGGATTAGATAAAATGTTAAAAAATTATCTTTCATACATCTATCCTACGAAAACATGGGGTACAACAACCATGATGTTGTGCCCACGTATGTTCAAAATGTCAGATATTAACGAAAATCAGTCTTCCCGAAAATATAAAAAAAAACTTGTACCCATTTTCGATAAGAAAGACATTCATTATTCTCTAACAGAGAGATGTAAGCTTATCATTTTTACAAATTATACCTTGAAGATGTTGACATAAAGAAAATAAGATCAATTCTAAAAAAGGTCAACTTTTTTGAGCGTTTGCTAAATACAGGCTTCTAAGATACTTAGAAATGCAAAATAATATTTAAAATTATCTACTCACTGGAGCCAATAAATGGCTTAAAGTACATTACCAGAATTTGCAAATACAACATCAAATATATGTTTTTAGTTATGAACGTTAGAGTGTTTAAACCACTTCATATCATTGAAAATTAGTATATTAGAGAGGTATAAACATTACTTGATTGATTATAAGAATCAAAAATATTAAAGGGGGGAGGGTAAAGGGCCATTACACAGGTACGTGATGGTGTAAGCGCTCATAAAAAAGAACAAGCCAAATAAATGTAAGAACGAACGAAGAACAAATATGTAGAATACAATATTGAGAGATCAAATCTTCCACCTTAGGTATCAATGAATCCCAGAACAGACGAGTCAGTCAATTTCAGGAAACGAAGACACAACCGAACGAACCATTTTGAAAGGATTGTTGTCACTTAACAACTGTCTTTCCTGAACGGAAGAAGAAGAAGAAGAAGAAGAAGAAGCCAAAGACTTATCAAACTTCTTCGAACCGGACGCTTCAGTCTGACCGTTCTCTTCTTCACATTCCAAAATATTGATCAACTGATTAAACCTTCTACCATTCTTATCATATCCACCTAACGGATTTCTTATCATTATAGGACTATCAGCTTTATTCTTTTCACTGTATGAGATATCATTCTCACCATCACTAGTTACCATTAGCGGAGATATGCCTTGTGATGTATCGCCTGATGTATTTAGATCCAGTGAGCGATTACGATGCTCATCCAGGACGAATGAAATAAACGAATTTTTTGTGGCGATAGGAAGGTCTAAGGATGATCGAGGTGTTGGTACTTTCATATCCATTCTTATATCACGGAACTCTTGTCTTTTAGAATCGAGTTTTTCTTTACTTCCAATTAATTCGATAATTTGAGTAGCTTTGTGTCTTATGTTATATCCTTCTTGACTTGCTTGTTTGTTACTGGGAGTCTTGGAAACATCTTCTTGGTATTCAATTAATGCTTTGATTGAATATTTACTTGATGTATTATTCAGCCATTGAAGAAATTCATTCGAACCTGTTTGTAACAAAAAGAAAATGACAGTTAATGATTTTAAGACCTGTGCTGGATTTTTTGATTTCAATCTTTTTGCTAGTACTTTTGTTATATTTGTTAATCCAGATTGATTGAATGTTAATTTAGATAACTCATTCAATTGTAAACTAGTTGGACCCCAGGAAGAATTGTTAGTCGAGTCTTTGGTTAATGACTCAGAATAATCTTGTTTTTTCAGCGTTATTCCGAGTTTCTTCATGTCTGCATATAATGAATTTATATGTTTAAGCGCTAATGATGTCAAACATGTCTACTGTCTCACATATAGAAATGGCAAAAATCCATGTTAACAGTTAAGAAAAAAATTATGACTGGATGCCTTTCGGTCCCCCCGGCTTTAAACTTTGGCAAAATATATTGTATGTTTTTCTACACAGCCTCAATATAGAATTTAGGAACAAAATAGTCAAATCCCAGATAAGAGCCCTGTTTATGAAACTCAAGTTGGATACAGTATATTCAAGTGGTATAAGTAAATTGCAAATTTTTTTCAAATTGAAAGACGATAATACTAGAATGCTTGATGAGTCGAATTGCTAAAAATACACCCACATAGAATGGGACTAAAATTAATAATTAATAATTATACAAGTAAAATTCTATATCAGCTTTATTAGTGAAAATACAATTAACAACAGCAAAAACATGTGCGATCCAAATAACTAGTTTGCATCGCTACTCAACGTCGTAATATAAAAACATCCATCATCTCCAATGATTTTGAGTGTGTATTCATCACCGATTACAACGTCAAAAAATGAATTCGTGGATAATTCATCAAATAATCCAACTTCAGCATCTCCCCAGGTTTTGGTCTTTTTGATGTATCTGAAAACAGACTTACTTTCACCGTCAATCAATAGAGATGACGAATTGTCAATTGAAACAACAGTTGACGATAAGGTAGAATTGGTTTGCAAGTCTGATTTCAAAATGCTTTGGAAGGTTCCCTTACGAACGTCGTAAATACCGATTAGCGAGCCTGGTGTTGATATATTGTAGGATATAATTAAGGAGTAACCATTAGGTGCAAACAATAATTTTTTGATACCTATGATTTCATAATCGGTATTAGGAGGGTCAATTAATAGAACCTGTTGAGATTGGACTAAATCATGTATTTTAACTTGATTATTGATATCACCTATAGCTAGCAAAACACCATCATTATGAATTGTTGCCGTTTGTATTTCGAGATTTGAAAAAGTACGAGATTTATAAAGTGTCTTGATATCAGATAAATCATTATAATCATAAATTGAGTATGAGTTTTTAGTCAATGCTAATAATATAGATAATGACGGATCTGGATGATGAATCAATTGAATTATAGGAGTATTTATAGTAGATTTAATTGTATTCGAAACAGTTGCATTAAAAATGAATATTATGTCACCGTTGGAAGCACCCAGGAATAAAAGATCATCATGAGACGAAGACCATTCTATTGAAGTTGGAGGTAATTGTTTCTTAGTTAAGATGGTTGTTGATGATGAATCAATTGAATCTGTTTCGAGATCATAACTGATCAATTTATGATTTGATAAAAAAATAGATAATTTATTTTGAAGCTTATTAAATTTTGATAATTGGATGAATGTCTTTTTGGAAATTTTAGCGAGTTGATGTTTTTTAATAACTTTGATTGATAATTGAGATGGGATAGGGAATGGGAATTTGAATTTTTGAGATTTATGTAATTGGAATAAAGATAATTGAGATTGAGTCAGCAAATCTATAGTTTCTTGAGTTAATGCAATATCGGAAAGATCTTCATTAGCATCATCAATATCAATATCCACAGCATTGTTACCATTATTGTTATCATTGATATTTATCAAATCATCCAATGGTTCACCTTTACCTATCTTTATAGACAAATCCTGTAACGCCTTATTAGCTTCATCTCTCTGTTCAATAGCCCTAGCAGCGACTCTAATAGCTGCATCTTGCTTATAAAGAGCTAAACTTAAATCTTTTTTAGTCTCTGATAGTTGTTTCCTTAATTCAAATATCTCTAAAGATAAAGAATCCCATTCATTTTGGAAAATTGATAATAGAGAAGGAATAGAGGTTTGATTGGTCGACTTGACAACGATTGGTTTTTCAGAGTATGTTAGATCGATTGGGATCAATTCATCTACAGTCAATTGATCATTTGATATTGGATCAGAATTATTTTGAGTTATGTATTCAATGATAAGCCTTTTTTCAAAAATTCTATTAGATTTAGGGGATAGAACTGGTTCAAGGGTAGGTTCACCCGATATGGAACAGATCATGGTTGTGTTTGTAAGTGGGTCGGAGAAGGTGTGGAAGACGGAGGAGAAGAAGAAGAAATAGTAATTTTTTGAGTAGTGGCTTTCTGTTTATCTAGGCATTTATTCTTAACTATTCATTTCACTGGTTTATTTATTGTTATTGTTATTTACCTCTTTACCTCAATAATATTTCTAGTGAAATCTTTAATACTAGTAAAAATTTTCTAAGTATACAATAATAATAATATTATGTCAACAAGTTCATACTTTGATTACATACATACTTATGTAATTTTTATTTATTTCTTTCTACATTAATCTGACACATACTAAAATAATGACAGACACAAATTTCCTAATTAAGTCCACTTTAATAGTCTACCTAACAATTGGGAAGAAGTAGAAGAAGTAGAAGTCACAAGATTAAACTCAATTTTTAAAATTTCTAATAGTGATTTTTTTTGATGGCTGTCTAAACTACACAGCAAGAGGGCTAATTCTCTTATTCTCTTGTACTTTGTTCTTTTTTTTTGCCCTCTTTTTTCTACTTCTTGTTCTCTTATACAAACTACCAACTTCGCTCATATTTTTCTTTGCTCTTCGACATCCGTTCATTAGCACAAAGCTACCCCTTCAGCTTCAGCTTCAGCGTCAGCGCATTACAGACACAGCTGGACTTGTGTCACGAAACTATTTCTTTGTCTTTGTGATCCTATAATTCCAGTTCGGTCAATATATCTAAGTGATTATTAGTATTCACTACCAGTACTCACCATTTCTCATTTCATTTCATATCATTTCATTTCATTTCAATTGAAACTTATTTTATTATATTTTATCTAGTCCCCCAACCCCACACGCCCCATTAACTACTCCAGTTTATTCAAATCATGGATTTCTAAATCTGCATTAAACATCTTTGTCAATCACAACCAATCAATCAGCGAATAGATCAAATAAAATTATTAAAAGAGATTACAATCTTGACATTAGACTAAATCTGTTTCAACTCAGAATATCTTATCAATTTATATAAATCCAAAAAAATTTTCACTTATTGGTTTTTTTTCTTGTTTTTTTTTTTGTTTTTGAAAATACAGAACAACAGTACAACTCATACACCATCACATACCGAACATTTGAAATAGGTAACTGAATCCAAATTACCAATTCACCACTTGATCTTTTTATTGAAAAATGTCATCTACGAACAATGATCTCCTTAAAGAGGCTTCCCCGACTACTAGGTCAAACGACTCTATCCAAGAGCCAAAAAAAGGATCACCTTCTTCGTCATCTTCTTCTAGTTCTCCAACTAAATCACATTCTCAATCTAAATACAACGGTATCAAGTTTAAAGGTAGACCTCCAATCACTGAAGTTCATGAATTAGTCGAAGTTTGCGAAGAATTTATAAGAACTAAAAACGTTACAGGTTTAGCTATGATTGCAAGACAAAGAGGCCTACCGCCTTCTTTAAGACATAAAGTTTGGCCTGTCCTATTGAAATATCATCCATATGTATTAGATCCCTATATTCAACCTGATGATGAAGAAGAGGAGGAAGAGGAAGAAGAAAAAGAAGAAGAAAGAGAAGAAGAAGAAGAAGAAGAAGAAGAAGTAGAAGAAAAAGAAGAAGACAGTCAGGAAGATGAAGGTAAATATAATCAACAGCTAGAAGAAATGGAGACAGAAGATTTAAATAACAAAAGTGATGAATATCTCAAACATGAAAACAAAAACAAAAACCAGAAGAAAAATAAAGATTCAACTAACATCAAAACTAAAATTCCGATCAATCAAATTAAATTTGATTTAAATAAATATTTAAGAAATGCGTCACGTTATAAACCAAGAAATCTTACACCTGACTTAAAAGATTTATTCGAGACACAAGATAAAATATTGCAAACTATCGAATCTGCAATTGTGAAGTTTTTGAAAAAATGGGGTTATATTGTTCATTATAATTCAGGTTTAACATGGATTGCATTAGGCTTAGCTGAATGGATCCCTCCCTTATTGAATTCTCAATTTGTCTTATGTGGTAAGGATGATATGGCCAAAAATGGTACAAAATTAAGAAACTTGAATGATGATGATTTTGAAAAACTTGATAATATGAGTGATAATTCTAATTATTCATTTATTGATCATACGCCATTACTTTCGACATCGCCGAAATCAATTACCAGCTTTGACTCTAATAGTGTTACAACAACAGAAAATAGCTCAAGTTATCCCTTTAAACCATTATCATTTGCCGAAATTTATGAGAGATTGGTATTGGTTATTCTTCATACTCCTGATCCGTCCATAAAAAATAGTTCAAAACCCAAATCAAGCATCAATGATGATTCCTCAAACGATAAAAGAAATTCATCCTTATCGTCATCAACAGCAAGTGATAACTCCGAAAAAGAGTATAATGACGATTTCCCAAAATTTGGTGGTTCTATTGAAGACAGAATATCATTCTTTTTGTATAGTTTAAGGAAGCTTCTACCAGAATTACAAAAAATTCTATCAGATGAGGATTCTTTAAAAGGGGATTGGATTTTATGGTGGTTGAAATATTGTGGATCTAAAGTTTGGTCTAGATATGATAGAGGCAGAGTATGGGATATCTTATTAGGTTTTAGACCTGATTGTGATAAATTCGAAAAAGACTTAAAACAGCTAAAATCATTAAGTCCTAGTATTATAAGATTATTAGGACCAGATCTTTTTTGGAATCCACTCGATGGAACCGAAGGAACAAATCATTCAAATAAATCATCGGATTCAATTGATGAATCGTTCAAAGGTAGATCTTCAAGCATCAAAACTTTACTAAATCAAGTATCAATAGGGTCATTAGATAAAACACCAACATTGAAATCAATAAGTTCAGATGATGATTTGTTAATGGAAATCCATAATAATGATCAAGAGATTGAACCTTTAATAGATCTACCCTTTTCTCAAATAGATCCTCACATTCAATTAGTTTTCATATCAATAGCTTTTTTGAAATCAAAAGAGTTTACAATTATAGAATTAGATCAATCTGAAATTAAACAACTATTAAATAAGTTATCTTCATTGAAAACAACAGAAATAAGGCCTTTTATTGGAACTTCAAAGAAAAACAACAATCAACAACCACTACTTAATCCATCACTTAAATTAACAAATCTACCGGAGCCACAGTCAAATGGTACCAATACATCCATAAACAGCACTTCAAATTCGACAGTTGGATCATCAACTACATCATTGTCTGCAGTAACGTCAAATAATTCATGTACTAAATGTGGTGGAGTTGGATGTGTGGTTTGTATTGTTTCAAGTACATCTTATCATAAGAAATCAAACAGAGACATAGAGAATATTCTACTTGAAGCTGGTGAATTATGGAGGAAGTTCGTTTACACCGAGTTAGTTGGTGATTGTTAAATTAGTGTGATTTTTTTTTGACTTTTTTGTTATTGTTCTTTGGATATATAAAAATTAATTTTTTCAACTAGACGATTTAAAAGCTAATTCATTTCAAGAATAAGCAATCCAAGCCAGGTACTCGTAGTTTCTGATAACAGTTCAATCGATTGTATATACGTCAATGTCAAGAGACAGACAGAGAAAAAAAGTAGACCTTCAGACTAATATATTAAAAACTTTCACCATAACAATCCTTTCTCCTTTTCTTCCTTTTGTAGAACCTGCATTTTTTCTCTTCTTTCCATCTCTTTCTCAACTGCAATTTTATTAATTTTCACTCTCTCCTCTTGAGATTTCCTCTTCTTCTCTAATCTATGGAGTTTCTTCTCACTTGCTATTTTTGCTAATCTTTGTAATTCTTCCAATTGCTTTTGTGATTGCTTCTCTTTATATAATTGTTCTAATCTTGCCAATTCCTTATTTTCTAACTTCTTCGAATCAAGTTTCTTACTCAATCTGTCAAGTTCATCACGTTCTTTCTGTTTTTGTTTCTGTTTTTCTTTGTATAATCGATCCAATTTATGTAATTGACTAGCACGATCGGATAACATACTATCATCATCTAAGATTGACGAGTCAAATGTGAACTCTTCATCTTCTGATCCACCCTTATTCCCGGCATTGGTTTCATCATCTTCATCATCTTGCATTGGATCATACATCTCCCCATTAGCTTCTTTCATTTCTTTCCTTCTTTTCCGTTCAAGTTCCTTTTCTTCAAGTTTCAGTTGTAACAACTCCAACTCTCTTAATTTCTTCTGTTGATCACGCTCTTTTTCACGTTCAATCATTTCCTTTTCACGTTCTTCATCATTCACATTGGAGTTGATTATATCATGATCAGTTGTCTTCCGGAATTTGACAAATTTGTAGTTTTTACCATTTTTACCACTCACGTATGGGTTCAATGAAAAATGTGAGAATGCCTCCTCTAATGGGTTCACTTCTTTTTTATTCAACGCCGAATCTCCACTCCCATCTCCTGATAATTTGGATAATAAACTTGATTCTAAATTTTTATTGGATTCAGAAATATCAGTGTCAACTTGTAGTTTCAGATGTTCATCGACATCGTTATCGTCATCATCAACACGACCAGTGTTCGATTCATACCAATCTTCATCAACGTCCTCTAGATATTCATCCACCTCACTCCAATCAATCTCTATGTTCCTCTTAAGGTCCGTGTTTTTATAAACATTGAATTTCAGCGTCTTCCAATCATCATTTGTTTCTTCAAAAGCCTTCAGCCAGATCTTATTATAAAATCGCTGAATCCTTGCCCTTTCGACCCTCGTTCTTTCTTCTTCTGCCATCCACTTCATGTGTTTCAAATCATCCGTCGATGGTTCATAAATGTGCCAGATCGTGTAATGCGGTAACCCAATAACTGAAAAGTTCATAGTTTTACATAATTTACCAAAACCTTCAGTTTCTGCGTGTTTCAAGTAAGAAAACGCAGGAAACATTGCACCAGATCGGAATACGGCCCCCTTTACTAAGATTGAAACACCACCAATACCATCCAACTCCATTTCAACTTCTGGGTCCCCAAATGGATCACGCAAATAAGCCAGATGGGTTCTCCAGGTGGCATACTCAGCATATCCTTCCACGATCACAGCATCTTCATCTAATTTACTAGCTAATTCAATGCCACCCTCACTTTCTTGCCACGAATTCAAATCATATGGTTGTTCATAACCTAACCAATCAGGCAAAGGTCTCCAAATGTTTGGAACAATCACATCTTTATCATGATGCATCAGATCTTCCAAAATAGTACCTGGAATCGTCTCAACGTCAATATCTCTCCAATACACCCACGAGTGATCAGGTCTTAACGCGGTTGTCAGTAACCAGTTACGAGCAATTGCCATCAATTTACGTCTTGGACCTTGTGCTTGGAATCCATGTCTATCACTGAATGACTGCCCTATAATTTGACCAAAGTTTTTTTCGTATATGTTGATACGACCAAAATGAGATGACCTATCAGGTGATGATTGAATTTCTTTCATTGATTTTTTCAAATCTCTTATGGTTGAATCCGAGGTATCAGATATTAAAAAAGAGATATCTATCAAATTATGTGGATAGGTTATATTGTTCATATTTTCAAAAAACATAGGTAAATGAGGAGCAGCATCTCTTAATGGGACTAAAAACAATATTCTTTCTTTGTTATTCCATCCTATTGCACTTGACGATCCTGTTTCGGCTAAATCGTAAAACTCGATATTATAATCATCATCAAATGTACCAGATTGGGACTTATACCCAGAAGGTAAATCTGGAACATAAAGCCCATCCTTACCAATGTGGCCCGTATTGAAATTGAATACATTCAATGGGTTTTGAAGTCCAAAATAGCTCACTACTGCGTATCCAATCAGCACAACTGGTGATATCGCATACAACATCCAAATCAAGCTAGTTAAAAACTTCTTACCCGGTCTCTTTGCATCCCTGTCATACTGTTCATCATCATCATCATCATCATCATAATCGGATTCAGATTCATCACCAGATTCACCTTCAGATTCATAATCAGCAAACTCGGTCTCATTAAACCCCGATCTGTCAGCAAGAGTATCTAAATAGAATCCATTGTCAATCAACCGGCTACGTCTAACCGCTTCAAGACCGTTGAAATTGGACAGCGGATCCTCATCCTTATAGTCATCACGATTCAGGTCAAATATTGCGGTAGATTGACGATGATTGTCGTCTCGTAAACCTAGTTCGATGTCACTTAGTAATTTTTCGTCATCTATTGGTGTTCCTGAAGACGAAGACATCCTTTGTCTGCATGAACGTTGAAGGTATCAGACTAAGTGTGTTTGTCGTTGATGTGTTGATCATAAGAATGCATCATAAACTTAAAAGTTCACAACCTGGAAGCATTTAATTTCAAGGTCAAAATGATTTGCAACAGCCTCAGATGCATTAATATTTTTGTGTGCAGTTATTAGGTTGCTCACGTAATCTGAATCTGGCCAGTGCTTATCATTTTATTTCACAGTTCTGCTTTCGGCCTTATTTTTCAAGATCTAGATGTAACATGGTAGAGTGCTTGCCAAGTTTTATTTGCCATTAACCAGTATTATGAAGTTGAAAATACGATTACAGAATTAGTCATTTTACTGAGTTATTTATAAACATTTTGAAAAATCGATTAAATTAATTTGAAACAGCATACCGTTGAGGATGCAATAAGACTTTAATCAGTAAAGTCATGAGACCCTTAGGGTCATCTAAATAAATATACATATACACAGAAGCGAGGCTAACAAGTAAAAACACAAGTAAAAACACAAGAAAAAAAGTGAAGAACAGAAGGAGAAGGAGAAGGAGTAGATGAAGGTAGTGTGGAAGAGATAAACGGTTTAACAAGAAACGTAAAATTGTATTGATTGTGCAAATGTAACAATGCAATACAATGGACTTATCTGATCGTGTAGTGGACAGAGATGTGGCGATGATGATGATGATGATGATGATGATGGAGGAGCAAAAGGTAGAAAAACTGACATAACAGACATTAAATCAAATGTCTAATAAAAAATGTAAATGGAAGGAGAAAACATGATGCATTTAGTTTTATAGTATATCCTTATAGGGATAATGATGATAGGCAAAAAAGGGTATGGAGATGAGAGATAATAGGTAATGATGATTATTTTTTTTTTTTTTTGTGAGATGCAACAATAATTAATCTTAGATCCGCCATTGAAAGAAGAAAAAACAAAAAAAAAAACAGACAGTTAGTAATCAAGCAGTTGATGTTGATTAGGATCATTATAATGGTTGTATATCTATATATCTTTGGATGTTGTGAAAGGGAAACTTTTTAACATCCTCTGATTATGCTATGTGTATTTGTATTGATGAGAAAGGACATTTTTATAAGAAAGATAAACCTTCGAACAATTGGAAAATTCTGGTGTTTGGTTGATCAACATAATCATTATCAACTATATTAACCAATGCATAACTACTATGTAAACGTTGAATGAATTCAACTGATTTGAAAGTATCAAGATCATCTGGTTTTTCTTTCAGTTCACTTCTTAAGATAGCAGTCCATTTAGATAGAATGGAATAGAATTCATCTTTCCATGCTAAAAATGAGATTTTTTCAACAATTGTAGGTTGAACAACCTCTTTACCTGGGAAACAACCCCATGTAACAGCGTTAATTTCATTACCGTTTGTGTTTGTGATCAAGAGATCATCTTCACCATCTTTTTCAATGGCATAATAAGATAAGGTGTTATAACCAGGACCCAATGAATCATTAATTGAGTCAATTCTCTTGATTAATTCAGGGATTGATTTGGTTGGAACTAGGAATTCAAGGTATTGTTTTTGATAAACGTATCCATCTCTTGGTCCCCATCCGTAAATAATATCATTTGATTTGAAACCATTCACACTTGGTTGAGAATTGATTGTTAATATACCATTTGAATTCAAATCAACTAATTGGGATTTAATTGAATTGATCTCATTTGATATTTTCCCATCAGACCAAGGTAAATTAGATATTTCACCGTTTAAATATTTGATAGTAATATTTGATAATTCAACTAAAGAAATTGGCTTTCCCCATAATTCCAAAGCTTTTTTAGGAGAATATCTAATTAAATTCGACTCTAATAATTCAACTGAACCAAAAGCAGGTGATCTAGAATCACCCCATCTACCATTTGGAAATTCATCCCAATTAGAAGTTCTTTGAATATAAGAAAATTTTCTATTTTTCCAAAATATTGGACGAACGGATTCATTTGATCTTGTTGGATTTAATGATTTTCTCCAAGGTTGTTGTTTTAAATCATTGATTTGTTGTTTTGTGATTAAATTCAAACCTTCTAAAATCATCAAAGTTGATTTTTCCAAATTCATTGTATAGAAATGTAAATGATTAACATAATTTGAATCCAATAAATCTTTACACATTTCAATAATTAATTTTGTACCTTCTTCTCTAACTTTTGAATCATCATCTTTAATTGGTTCTAAAGTTTCAATAAAATGTTGTGGAATGTTGATTTCTGACCAATTTGCTCTTCTTATAAATGAAGCATAAGTTGAAATTGGCATTATACCTGGTATAATTGGAATTGTGATACCAATTTCTTTACAATCTTTACACCAATTAATGAATTTCTCAACATCATAAAACATTTGAGTAACTATAAAATCACCTCCAGCATCTTGTTTTTCTTTGAGATACTGTAAAGTTTTCAAATGATTTGATTCTTCAGGTTGACCTTCAGGATAAGCTGCAATACCAATATTGAAATGATCACCATAATTTTTTTTGATATGTTTGATTAAATCTTTAGCATATTTAAAATCTCCAGTTGATTCAGAACCATCTAATGGAGGATCCCCTCTTAAAGCCAAAATATTTTGACAACCACTTTCATAGGCAGATTTTAAAGATTGATCAATGATTTCAACTTTCATATTAGTACAAGTTAAGTGCATACAAGTCTCTAAACCTAAAACGGTTGAAGTAGTATGAACCATTTCAGTAGTTAAAGAGCTTAGTCTTCCACCTGCATTCCAAGTGATATCAATGAATAGAGGGTTCAAATCATACATTCTATCCATTCTATCGTATAGATTTTGAACACCTTGAGTTGTCTTTGGGGTGAAGAATTCAAAAGAAAAAGTTGCGGGAGAACCTTCAGAGGTATGAGCCTCCAATAGTTTGTCCGTAATCTTCATGTGTAGAAAGGAATGTGGATGAATGAACAATAACGATGGTATACAAAGGGACAACAACGATTGTACAGTACAGTACAAGACAAACAATTGTAAAAAAAACAAATAAGATAAAAATCAGAAAACAAAATGATAATCAACTAGTAGTCAAAATAAGTGGTGAACCAAACAAAACAACTATTAACATTGATTTCCTCTGTCTCCAGCGCTGTATCAAAATTCGATTCTGGCCTAAACAGTAATAATTTCTCTACTATAAGAACTATTGATGTTTTTTTAATAATAAAAAAAAAAAAAAAAAAAAAATTACACACATACAAAAATTTTTCAACAAAAATTAAAAGTGACACACACAGCCTGCAATTACATCACAACGTTGAACGGACTTTGACAATTCGCTGGGAAAAATAAATATTCACATGGGTTGAGTTGAGAGACTCGAGAGAGATATATGCATACACATACCTACACCAGAGAAGTTGTTGTTGTATATATTAGCCCCGACGCAAGTCGATCGGGGGGTTTGTTATTACGTAAGTGCTTACGCAGCCAATCCCATGATGTAGAATTTAGATCTTGATTCCAATTATTGAAAACAAGAGGATAAAGATGAAGAAGAAGAAGAAGATGAAGAAGATGAAGAAGAAGATGACAATACAAAATCAGTGAGATATATTGGAGACCAAATTTTTCTTTTGATACTAGATATATTATTATCTTGGCTCTACAATGCCCCAGTCAAGTTTCTATTTTCATCTTTTAAGAGTATCCATCGCCCAATTATTGAAAACTCATGGCTTTCATAAATGTAACGATAGAACACTAGATGTCATTACAGATTTATATCTTCGACATTTCAAACTTCTCTTAGAAACTATCCAAAGGAAGATTGAATCAAGAAGTGATATAGAACCGAATTTACAGGACATTTCAAATGCTTTCATTGATTTGAAAATAATATCTCCGGTTAAAAAATTAGATGCTTTTGATATAAATAGATTAACTTTAAAAGGCCTTGAAAATTTTGAGAATTGGTTTCAAAGTGATACTAATTCAAGATTGCGAGAAGTAGCTAGACCTAATCTGGAATTTATTAAAGAAATTAAAAACAAAAAGTTATTAAAAGATACTAATAATAAAATGAACTCTTTAACTGCAGCATTAGGTCAACCTTCTCAACAACCATCGCATTTACCACAATTCGCATCTCAAGCTTTACAAAAACAGCAAAGCCAACTGACAATGTCACAACTATCACAACACTCGCAAGACCTTCAAGACACGCAAGACCTTCAAGACACACAAACCCAACAGAACCAACAAAACAATGAAACTTTAATAGTAGATGATGATTGGATCAAATTTATAATAAGACAACAATTGGATGAAAACCCAGATTTGAAATTCAAAGGAAGTGTTCTTGTAGACCTATTATCTCAAGAAAAAATCGTTTCCAAAAAACGTAAGAAGCCAAATTATGATTTCTTGATAGTTGGTCCCACCCCAGAGAGTTTAATTGATCATTTACCCTACATCAGAAGTGAAGATGATTTTTCTTCTGATGATGAATCCAATGATGTTATATCCATTGATGAAAATGGCAATGAACTAGAAATAACATCTTCTCCCAAGAGACTAAAATTAAACCCAGCTTCTCACTTGAACATGAGTACAGATGACCCCAACGACAATGATGACAACCAGCACCACCGCGGCCACGATCAGGAACATCAGAATGATGATAACTGGGCTCACGGGGAAGCAGATCATGGATTAGTGTTGGATGATTACGATTACTACGAGCATCATGACTTATATCAAGGCGGGTTGGATTTATACGGTGATCAAAGCGGAGGCCATGACACTACTAGTACTAATAACATGAATCTTTTCGGATAATTAAATTAAAATCTCTTGTATGTATATTACAATATTGAATTAGTGTATAAAATTAATAACTATTTCTCTGTTATCGCCAGATTTTTTTTCAAAAAAAAATACCCATAATAATTGACTTGTATTAACTTACAGTTTATAGGGGCGCCACTACATCGTTAACTAACTCCTGTGCTTAGAACTTCTTTCTTGCCTTAAATTTTGGTTGAGGTTTACTGACTCCTCTATTACCACCTCTACCACCAAATCCACCTCTACCGCCTCTACCGCCTCTGCCACCAAATCCACCTCTACTACCACCCCTTCTATCGTTGAATCCACCTCTTTCTCTCTTTCCACTTTCATCTTCTCCATCATCCCAATTGATACCGTCTCCTTTCGCCTGCTTGCCAAACTTCAATCTATTCTTTTGTCCTCTAACAGGTGCTTGATTGACTGCTTCCACGTATGCGTCGATGGAGTTCTTACCTAGTACTTCGTCATCCTCGCCATTGGTATTGTCGTCACCTTCATTAATGACTAATTTTCCATTCTTGGTCTTAAACTGGGAAGCTCTTTCAACTGAACTTTTCGTGAATTTCTTTGGTTTTGAAGAGGAAATATGTGCTAAAGTTTGTTTATCAAGTAAATCCAATGGGGCGTCTCTTGATTCAGATATAAATTGTTGGGATCTCTTGCTCTTACCATTGTTGCCTCTGGTGTTGTTTCCCATTCCTTCATCATCACTGTCATCATATTCAGAATCAGAATCACCATAAATGGCAGCATCATAAGCTGACATAAAGGCATCTCCTGATCCTGCTCCCAATTTCTGAGAATTGGCACCTGTTCTCTTTTCTAATGCAACCCCATTAGCAGCGGCCTCAGCAGCTTCTGTGATCTTCTTTCTTTTGGATCTGGCTTTAGATTTCTTAATATTATACACTAATTTTTTATCTTCTTCAGGGATGTTTTCTTCGATTAACTCAACTCCAAATTTTCTCATCAATCTTTCAATAATGTGCTTGATCTTGGATTTGAAATGATTTTTGTGTTCGTGTGAAGCAGCCATCAAGTTAGTCAATAACCCTTTAATGTTAGAGATAATTAAATCTTCAGGTAATGACAAAATAGTCACCTTCATAAAACCTAAAGTGGATTTAACAATTTCTCTATTTTTAGAAGTTAAAAATAATTCAACAGTAGAATTCACCTCCACCAGAAAATCAGTTGGGATCTTTTCATGAAATTCGAACATCAAACAAGAGATCGAAGTGATTGCAGCACTGACCATATTTGGAGTGGCACCAACTAATCCTGCCGAACACATAGTGAAGAATTCTTGTAAAGAAGCAACTGAATCTGGAATTTCTGGATCATCTAATGAATTCTTCACAGTAGCTCCTTCATATTGCAACATCTTATGAGCCATAGCTATCAATATCTGATAAGATGATTCCCTTGTTTTTTCATTAACACTTTTAGTAGAGATGATAATTTCGGATAAGACAGCAGGAATGAAATGTAAATAATCACTTGGTAAATTATTAGAAATGGCTAAAATTAACGCCAATCTTGTAGATTTCGAAGCTGTCATGGTTGTTGATGAAGTTTGTAGTAAAATTTCTAAAATATTCGAAATATATTGCATTGTTGATTTCATACCTGTTTCAGTTTCAACTAACTTGGTGAGTAATCTATAGGATCTTTTTTGTAATTGAACATCTTGAATTTGAATAGTTTGATTGAATATAGAGAACAATGCATTGTGACAGTCGACTGGGACATATTTGGCCATTAAGACAACTAGATCCATCATTGTGATTGATAGCTTAGGAATTTTTGATTTACCCATTGGATCATCATTCTTAATCAAATCAGATTCTTTTTCATCATCAATTGCCTTTTTCAAAATGGAACAAACTTTATCGAAAGTTGTCGAAAGATCTTCTGGTTTTGAGATTTGTAAATAAACGTCGATTGTTTCCAAGACATAGTTTCTCTGTTCCATTGATGTTTGAGAAAAGACGTTAAATAGAACAGATAATAAATTAGCTGCTTTTGTTGTGGATAAATATTCTAAATGTTTCTTGGATTGTTCTATTGAAAATGATTGATTCAAAATCAAATCTTGTTCCAAAACACCAGATGAATAAACTAAGTTACTTTCAACCAGCAATCTTAAAGCATGACAAATGACATTTCTAAGATCAACATTTTCATATAATAAGGAAGATAATTGAGAGGCAAATTCATCAGTGAAACTATCAATCAAATCAGTTGGCAAATCAGCAAAATGAGGTAATAATGACCAAATTTGATCAATTATGGTACTGAACACTTTAGCATTCATAGATTCTGGATCTCCTTGACTTATCTTATCTTGAAAAAACTTAACCAATGGTAATATCTCCTTGGTATAGAAACCTAATTTACTATTTCTAACATTATCTCTTAAGATAGGTAATAACCATGCTCTACCAACTGCTGAAGGTTTATCTAAGTTCAATGGTAAGGATTGTAGTACAACTTCAGGACCAATTGATGCAATAGCTTGAGAAATGACATTCTCACTGACTTGATTTAACTCAAATCCATCTTGTTCATTGGATCTCCATTCACCCACGATCTCCAAATGTGATATGAAATCAGGATTACTTCTTGCTCTTAATTTGGTAAACAACTCAGCAATTAATTCACAAACATACTTGGCACAATGTCTATATCTAACGGCCAAAAATTCACTAGTGATCTCTGCTAATTTTGTGATTGTTTCATCGACAGCTTCATAAGTTTCCATGGAAACAGCAGGTGGTAATAACAAGATCGAATCATCAATAGAGTCAACGATAATCGCAATCAAACACTGTGAAGCACTTATACAAATGTTGGCATTTTCACTACCAAAAAATTCACCAACAATGGTAAAAATTTCAGGCAATTTATGAAATGCTGAATATGAATCCACATTTTTAGAATATGAAATCACAGCTTTTGCTATAACAGCCAACCAAGAAGGAGCCAAATGTTGATCATTTAACGACGGTTTTAATTCAAACATAACGTTCAGCACCTGAATGAACTTATCATTATCAATTTCCGAGTTCATTGATTTGAATAAACCTTCAAAAGCACCAAATGATGCAGAGACAAGATATTGATCTGAAGTTTTAGAAATTTCTAATAGGACATCACATAATGGTGAAATTTGTTTCAATGGCCATGAATTAGCATTAGTGATCGATGTAATCAATTGTAAGTTATGAATGATGGCTGAGTTATTCTCCCCATTGGATGTTGTATTGGTTGACTTGTGATTTTTCCCTTGGTTTTTTTGTTCATGTAAAAGGTTAATGATTGCATTTAATGAAAATTCCCCACAAACTCCTGAAGCAGGGTGTTCCAAAGAAGGACCTGCTGGAACTGTTGATAATATCTTGTTAACTGCTTCTTGAGATCTCTTTCTCACTTTTGGTCTTGGATCTAATGATAATTCAAGTAAACCTGTAAGACCTCTCTTTGGACTAATCTTATAATTATTTGAATTTATCCATGCATTTGTATCTTGAACTAATAATAATGATTCTAAAACTCCAATTGAAGATCTCAATAGTGGTGCATCACTTTCTCCATTTGTTAAAGTTGGGGCTAATTTGGTTAATATTTCACTAAATTTCGATTTTAGTAAAGTTTTAGGAGTACTTGGACAAATTAAATCAAGAAAGTAAACCGCTGAAGTGGCTAATTTAAGATCTTTAATTTCATCTTCAGCACAACATTGATCTAATAATGCCAAAAAGGAAACAAAATATGTGACAGGGGTTTTCTTTTGATTAGATTCATTCAAGTTCTCTTCGATGGCTTGTAAGACTAATGCTAATTGTTGTTGGTTCTCTAGTTTAGATGTGAGCTGGGATCTAATTTTATCTAACTTTAAATCAAGCTCTAATGACTGAAGTAACTGATCTTCACCGGTACTCATGATTAATGGCAGACAATGTCAAATTTCCAGAAAAAAAAAAAAAGACAGGATGATTCCAGTTGTATTCGATTAGCCAAACGGAATATCTAATCTTATTTTCCTACAATCTGTTTTACCACTAATCTATGTAAAGAGCTATACTTTTAAAATTTTTCAGAAAAAATTCAAAAAAATTCAAAAAAAAAAAATATTGTTTAAAAAAAAAATTCAAAAAACAAAAAAAAGATATATGACCCCTTTAAAATTGGGAATATAAAAAGGGGTCGATCGACACATTCGACCCCATAAATGTAGTGTAGAGATGTAACTAAGAAACAATTAAAATTTTTGTATATATGAGAGTAGAAGAGAAGAGCACACAACATATGGGAGAAATCACAAAGTTCAAAAAGATGCTGAAAAACTTATTTATGAAATGGAGTTTATCAATGGAGACAGACAGACAGACTGATAAATAAATAAATAAATAAACAAATAAATAAACATACTCACTTTCACACATACAATGAAGGGATTAGTGAGAATAAGATTATCCAACATGGGTAGAAAACGTCAACCAGTGTACAACATAGTTGTGACGAACAAAAGAACAGCAAGAGATGGGAAACCAATCGAAGTCATTGGAGTATACAATCCTATTCCAACTCCCTTGACACCTGAACAGAGGGCATCTGGTGTTATTCCAGTCAAAGATGTTCAATTAGATTTCCAAAGATCTAAGTATTGGATATCAGTTGGTGCTCAACCTACCGAGACAGTTACAAAGTTACTGAAAAAAGCAGGTATTTTATATTCTGAATGGCCTGCTCCAAATAAGAATTTATTGATTCCAAAAAGACCTGAAGTGTCATTGAAAGATAAAGAATTTGCTTGATGGATGTGAGTGAAAGAAAGAAAAAAAAAAGATTTGTTTCCCACCAGTTGGATGGGGGCGGAAAGACTACTACTACTACTACTATACGAGTGATGGATGAGAAACGAAACCCATCCATACGAGTTTTGTATATAGATAATTATAGTATTCAAGAGATACAATGTTCATTTGTACGATTCTGTAGACCATTACTGTGTAAAGGACTGAGTAATAACAATCGAATCACTAATAATAACTTATATGTTGAACTGAACAATTCCAAAAAAACAAATAAATAATATACAGTCAATATATTATATATACAAATTGATTTTCATCATGACTTATCAAGTAAAGATAAATCTGCATGATCATGACTTGAACAATAAACGTCATCATCATCATCATCATCATCATCAATGGAAAGAACGGAACTTTAAGATCCCGGAAAGTTTGCTGTGATGATGAAGATTCCAAAAAGAAGGAAGGACCATATGCCCGTAGATAGAATAGACAACAACAACACTCATTATTATTGTATTATTATTGTATAGCATCCAATGAAACAAGCCGGAAGAAGGATTGAGTGAGCGTCTAAAAATTTATCAAAACTTTTTCAAATTTTTTAGGCTATTTTGGGAACTGTTAAAATAAAATTTGAAATTTTTCTTTATATGTGATGATGGGTGTGGGTAGGTAAGTCCATTTATCCATGGACCATCCATGATGATTAGTTTATAATGTTAAAGATTAGTCTTCACGTCAGTCACGTCAGTCACGTCATTTAATTCAATATAATATAATTCAATATAAAAATCGTGTCTTTGTTTGGTAAAAAATACTAAGAAACAAAGAGGATTTAAAAAGAACAAACAAGGGCTGTGTATATATTTTTTGTTTGTTTTGTTTGTTTGTATATACAAAAAAGTGGGGTGGAAAACTTTATAAACTTATTTCATAAACTTATTTCATATATAAATGTCTTATTATTTGCCCTTTATTTATTTCAAATAGATTAATTAATTTCTAATTTTGTACTCTTTCAAATACAAACGCTTTTCATATTAACTAACTCTTAAATTGCTGGTCATTTCGGTCGTTTTTATATAGCCCATCACAACAACAACAACAGCAATCGAGCCGTTTCTTCTTCTTTTTTTTTTTTCACTTTTACTCCCACTTTCATATAATTCAAAAAAAATATTTTAATCATGTCCAGTATTCAAAGTTTAATCAAACTTTCAGATAAAACGGCTATTATAATACCTGAAGAAAATTTACAAATCACTTATAATCATTTAAACGCCATCGTTTATCATTTACAATCAATTTTCAATAATCATGTTTCTCCTTTGTTTAACAAAGGTTCCAAGAGACAATTGAAAATTGCAACTTCATTACCAAATGGATTAGAATTTCTTTCTGCATTCTTAGCTACAACAACTACTGGTAATATCATTTCTCCTTTGAATCCAAACTTGACCAAAAATGAAATTCTTAATTATTTATCAGATTTACAAGCAGATGCAATCATTGTTCCAAGATATGCCCATTTGAAATTGAATTCAGATTTGATCTTGGCTGCAAGAGAAGCAGTTAAACCTTTGATTGTTGAAATTTGGTACGATTCAGCTAGAAGATTACTTCAATATGAAATCTTTAACACTGGTAACATGACATCAATGTATAATTCCATAATTGATAGACCAAGTATCCCTCCTGTTGATGCAATTAGACATATAATTGGATCAGGTGCAAAAGATGATATAGCTTTAATCTTATTTACAAGTGGTACCACGGGGAAACCTAAGAAAGTTGGTTTAACTCATGGTAATTTGACATCATCTCAATTAAATATCATAAAATCTTATAATTTAAGAACAAGAGATCGAAATTATTTGGTTATGCCGTTATTCCATATCCATGGATTACAAGTCTTGTTGTCAAGTTTAGCATCTGATGGATCAGTTGTCATTCCTTCAAGATTCTCAGCTTCTAAATTTTATCCACATTTTAAAACTTATGAATTTAATTGGTATTCTGCTGTACCAACTATTCATCTGATTCTATTGAATCGTAATATTCCTGATGATGTTAAAGGGAAATTACGTTTTATAAGATCATGCTCTTCTTCACTATCTCCAACAATTTTGGACAAGTTGGAAAATAAATTTGGTTGCCCTGTCGTGGAAGCATATGGCATGACTGAAGCTGCCCATCAAGTCACATCCAATAATTTACCCTTCCATGGTAAAATTAGAAGAAAATCAGGAACTGTTGGTATCCCACAAGGTGACGTTGAGATTTTAATCATTGATAACGGTGAATCTATGACTCCCACACCTGTTCCAAATCCTGAATCTGTGGGAGAAGTGGCTGTGTCTGGAACAAATGTCACAATGGGTTACATCAATAACGATGAAGCTAATCGCGCTGCATTCTTCACTCACGATGGTAAGGTTTACTTCAAAACTGGAGATCTAGGGCAATTAGATCAAGAAGGTAGATTATCATTAAAAGGACGATTAAAGGAAATCATCAACAGAGGAGGAGAAAAGATATCACCTGTTGAGGTTGATAATGTCTTATCATCAAATGAGAAAATCAAAGAGGTGGTTACATTTGGAGCTCCAGATGATAAATATGGACAAGTTGTTCAATGTGCTGTTGTATTGCAAGATGGTTCTTCAGTAGAAGAAAATGAATTGAAAAGTTTTTTGAATGGGAAATTGTCCTCTTTCAAGATTCCTGTCAAATTTTATATAGTTAAAGAGTTGCCAAAGGGGGCTACAGGAAAGATTCAAAGAAATACAATAAGTGAGGTGTTTGCATCTAAAAGTAAAGTTTAAATAAAGGTTAATAATATAGGGGTATGTTGTATACAATAAACAGTTTTCATGCGTTTTTTTTTTTTAATTTTCTTTCTATATTTCATTAAATAAGGGTTATATCATATCATATCATATCATTCAAGATGATTTTTTATCTTTTTTTGTATTTTCTTTTCAAATCAATAACCATGGTCTATCGTCCCAAAATTCATCTTTAATTATATCAATATTATACTCTTTAATCTCACTTTTTTTCAATTTCTTCTGTAGTCTATCTATTTGTCGACTGGAAAAATCCTTTGGGTCTACACCATCTTTCTGGAAACCTTGGAATTCTCTAACGAATGTGGTTCCCTTCTTGAAAACTTCCAACTCATTATTATAATTGATTCCATAATCTCTAAATAAGATCTCATTCTTATCGGCAGAAAGAGTTCCAATTAATTTATTCTCTGCTTCTTGTGTCGTTAACCCACCTTGCAATACTAATGTCCAAAAAGTAGTATTGTACAAATTATTGATATGACAATCAACCTGTCTCCATCTGAAATAATCCTTCACTATATCTCCATTAGGATAACATACAGCTCGAGCATCAAATGTAGGTAACCTCTCAACGTCTAACGGCTTATCAGGAAACTCAATGTTCCAGAAATATTGATAGTAAGCTGAAAAAGAACTAGCGAAAGTGGTAATCAACTTAAATTCTCTTCTTTCGAATAAGACACAGTTTTTTCGTAACAGGAAGGAATACTCGTCTGAGTCCCCATACGCCATCAAAATGTCGGGTATCTGTTTTATAGTTTGTAAAGCAGCTAAATTCATCACCTTGAGTGCTTTAATGTCATTAGGTTTTGTGAATTCGTATTTATCAGAGAACTTATGAAATCCCCTACCATCAACTCTTACAACTATATGAGTTGACGGGAGTAGTAAATTTTCTCTTTCGAATTCACGAACATATTCAAACCGTGAGTTGGCCATGTTTTATTTTTTTTCAATTATAGATACCAGTTGAATGTTGAATAGTTTTATCAACTGTGGAACTCAGCACTGTCAATTGTTTGTACACCAAGATAGTAAACACATTCACTCTGTTCTAATTAATACTTATGAAAACAATACGAAGTCGAAAAAATATATTTTCTGGGCAGTGTAGTCTTAGTCTTGTTCCTATTTCATCTTATGAATTATTTGGGCTTTTATGATAAAATAATCGAGGTTTTAAATTGGTTAGCATTTGAATAGATATTTCAAAAATAAAAGCATCTTTGGTCAAATAATAATTTCTTGCAAATATGTCAGAATGAGGAGAGCGTCAAACAAGAGATTGATAACTTATTATAGAACATCAACAATTCTCCAGGAGAATAAATTGAGCCGCATTGAAAACATTTGAAAGTTACCCGCAGAAAAAAAAAAAAAATTTTAAGAAAGAATTTATTGTAAGAATTATTTTTCATTTCTAAGCATTATTATTGATTGAATGATTTCTCTTGTTTGAAGATCTAATGATTTCAAACTCATATTTGATCCATACTTGACAGAGATAACATCGTCCGCGGGAGCTATATCTATATACATACCAAGTGCAAAGGACAATTTTACTTCAAAAAGTCCAAGATGTCAAAGGCACAACTAAGAACGTTGGAAAGAGAGCATCGTTTCAAAAATCCACCAAAAGATAAATCTGCTTTCCCATTGCTTTATGAAGCTGTTAAACCTCACATTGGTTCGTTCAATGCATTAACTGAAGGTCAAGATGGAGGACTATTGAACCTAGCTGTCAAAGACATTGGTACTAAGACAATTTTTGATTCCAATGACACTGATAGATTAGGAAACAAGTTGAGTATTAGAGTTGAAGCTGTTCAATTAGGTAAGCCATCTGTCCCATTCAATGACAAACTATCAGTTAATAGAAATACACTCCCATCAGAATGTAGAGAGAGAATGACCTCATATAGATCAAAATTGCAATTGAAAGTTTGCTGGTCTGTAAATGATGGTGAAGAAGTTAGTGAAATTAGAGATGTTGGACAAGTTCCAGTCATGATTCAATCTAATAGATGTCATTTAGAAAAACTATCACCTGATCAATTGACTAAGCGTAGAGAAGAAACTGATGAAATGGGTGGGTACTTTATTGTCAATGGTATTGAAAAATTGATCCGTATGTTGATTGTTCAAAGAAGAAATCATCCAATGGCTATTATTAGACCTTCATTTGCTAATAGAGGTGCATCTTATTCTCCATATGGTGTTCAAATTAGATCAGTGAGAGCAGATCAAACTTCTCAGACTAATGTGTTGCATTATTTGAATGATGGTAGTGTCACATTTAGATTTTCTTGGAAGAAAAATGAATATTTGATTCCTGCCACAATGATTTTAAAGGCTTTAATTGAAACAAATGATAGAGAGATTTTTGACGGTATCGTTGGTGCTGATGTTGAAAACTCATTTTTAACAGATCGTTTGGAATTATTACTTAGAACCTACAAGGCTTATAACCTACATTCACAGCAAGAAACATTGGCTTATTTGGGTGATAAGTTTAGAATTGTCTTTGGTGCTACACCAGATGTTTCTGATGTTGATGTTGGTAAAGAAGTTATCAATAGAATTGTGTTGGTTCATTTACCAAAAAACGAAGATAAATTCAGAATGTTATTATTCATGATTAGAAAATTATACACATTGGTTGCTGGCGATTGTTCTCCAGATAATCCTGATTCAACCCAACATCAAGAGATTTTATTAGGTGGATTCTTATATGGTATGATTATTAAAGAGAAAATTGACGAATATCTACAAAATATTAGATTACAAGTTCAATCGGATATAAATAGAGGTGTTTCGGTGAATTTTAACGATAGAAAATATATGTCAAGGGTTTTTATGAGAATTAATGAAAATATTGGTCAAAAACTACAGTATTTTCTTTCAACAGGTAATTTAGTTTCACAATCAGGATTAGATTTGCAACAAGTTAGTGGTTATACCGTTGTTGCTGAAAAGATTAATTTCCATAGATTTATCTCTCATTTCAGAATGGTTCATAGAGGTTCTTTTTTTGCCCAATTAAAAACTACTGCAGTTCGTAAGTTATTACCAGAATCTTGGGGTTTCTTATGTCCTGTGCATACCCCTGATGGTTCACCATGTGGTTTATTGAACCATTTAGCCCACAAATGTCAAATCACAACGTCCGCATCAGATTCATCTCAAGTTCCTAGCGCTTTATATAAATTAGGTGTTTCTCCAACAGCTTCTGCTTTAAATACATCTGGTCCAAATGTTTGCTGTGTTCAATTGGATGGTAAGATTATCGGTTGGACTTCTCATAAACAAGGTAAGGTTGTCGCTGATACGTTAAGATATTGGAAAGTGGAAGGCTCGAACGGTTTACCATTAGATATGGAAATTGGTTATGTTCCACCATCATCCCATGGTCAATACCCAGGTTTATATCTTTTTACGGGTCATTCAAGAATGGTTAGACCTGTGAGGTACTTACCTTTAGATAAAGAAGATATCATTGGTCCATTTGAACAAGTATTCATGGATGTTGCAGTCATTCCAGCAGAGATTGAAAGTAATGTTCATACACATGTTGAATTCGCTCCAACTAATATCTTGTCTATCTTGGCTAACTTGACTCCATTTTCGGATTTCAATCAATCTCCAAGAAACATGTATCAATGTCAAATGGGTAAGCAGACAATGGGTACTCCTGGTGTTGCATTGTGTCATAGAAGTGATAACAAGCTTTATAGATTACAATCAGGTCAGACTCCCATTGTTAAAGCTAATCTATATGATGATTATGGTATGGACAATTTCCCTAATGGTACTAACGCAGTTGTGGCGGTTATCTCATATACAGGTTATGATATGGATGATGCGATGATAATTAACAAATCCGCAGATGAAAGAGGCTTCGGGTATGGTGTTGTTTATAAAGTTGAAAAAGTTGATTTATCGAGAGGTAGAAGGGCAGGAGATCCAATAACTCAACATTTCGGTCTTGGTGATGATGAATGGCCAGAAACTTGGAGAGACAAATTAGATGCTGATGGATTACCATATATAGGTGTTCCAGTTGAAGAAGGTGATCCAATTTGTGCTTATTATGATGATATCTTAGGTAAGACCAAAGTTAAAACTTATCATAGTTCTGAACCTGGTTTCATCGAAGAAGTTAAATTACTCGGTGATGATAATGGTACAGGAGAATTTCAAATGTTATCAATCAAATATAGAATTACAAGACAACCTTTAATTGGTGATAAATTTTCATCAAGACATGGACAAAAAGGTGTTTGTTCAAGAAAATGGCCACAAATTGATATGCCATTCAGTGAGACCGGTATCCAACCAGATGTTATCATCAATCCTCATGCTTTCCCATCCAGAATGACAATCGGTATGTTTGTGGAATCTTTAGCTGGTAAAGCTGGTGCATTACATGGTAATGCATATGATGCAACACCATGGAAATTCAGTGAAGATGATACTCCTGCTGATTATTTTGGTAATCAATTAAAAATAGCGGGATACAACTATCATGGTAACGAACCATTATACTCTGGTGCCACTGGTGAAGAACTAAGAGCTGATATTTATATCGGTGTTGTTTATTATCAAAGATTGAGACATATGGTTAACGACAAGTTCCAAGTTAGATCCACAGGTCCTGTGAACTCATTAACAATGCAACCTGTTAAAGGTAGAAAGAGACATGGTGGTATTAGAGTTGGTGAAATGGAAAGAGATGCTTTGATTGGCCATGGTACTTCATACTTGTTACAAGACAGATTATTAAATTGTTCCGATTATACACAAACGTCGATGTGTAGATCTTGTGGTTCTTTATTATCAACTCAACACTCTGTCCCTAGAATTGGAGCAACTTCTACAGTTAGATGTAGAAGATGTTCTCAAAAATTGGATTCAGCTTTACACTATTCTTCTATTGATGAGTTGGATATTTGGGAAGATGGCCAAGGTAGTAAGTTTGTTGGTGGTGGTAATACTACTACTGTTGCAATTCCATATGTGCTCAAATATTTAGATTCTGAATTGTCTGCAATGGGTATACGTTTACAATATAATGTTGAACCAAAATAGATAAAATATCATTTTTATTTGGGTCCCATCAGTCATCTTAGCATAATAGTTATTTGAAACATATATCACAAATATATGTATTCCGAGCCTCTTTGGTTCAAAAAGTTTTTACATTTGAAAAAGTTATTATAGCATTCATCCATATTTATGTTAATTTTGTTTCCGTTTTTGTTCGGTTTTTTTGTCAATTAAATTCTTGTACGTTTGTATCTCTTCAGCATGATTCTTTCTGTTTTATACTTCTTTTCATTCCATGTCTAAAGTTTCCATTTTTTTTTTAGCACTTTGTAATTTTAAATTCTTCATTCATCAATCTTATATACCGATATTTTTGTTGTAATTCGTTAATAATAAATAGACATTAGTAAATAGTAAAATGGTCTGTAATATACATGCAATTTGATTTATATATTTGTCAATTGGAGCGGCTCAATATTTGGTGTTTTGAGTTTTTTTTGTTTATCAAATCTGATCTGATTAAAGTTCAACAAGCAACAATATATAGAATAGATAGATCATCATCATCTGATTGATCATTTTGTTGAAACAAAGGTCTATATGATTCACTATTTAACTATATACATCCACAGATACCACTGATCACTCAGTATATTTCCAATGTCATCAACTGATTTACCTCCTTTACCAATAGGCTACTCAATTAGACCTATCACTACCTCTGATTATCATAAAGGTGCCTTAGAACCATTACGTGCTCTTACGAAAGTTGGAGACATAACGAAGGAACAATTCGATCAAGTTGTTAACACATGGGATTCTCATTCTGATATCTATAAGAATTTAGTTATACTCAATGAGAATGGACAAATCGTTAGTATTGGGACATTAGTTATTGAATTGAAATTGATCCATGAATGTGCCAAAGTAGGCCATATTGAAGATATTGCAGTTCGTCCTGATCAACAAGGTAAAAGACTTGGTTTGCTTTTAATCAAGAGTTTGATTTCGTTGGCTGAACAGACAGGTTGTTATAAAGTTATATTGAATTGCGATCCAAAGAATGAAGGATTTTATCAAAAGTGTGGATTGACAGTATCAGGATTGGAAATGGAATATAGGTTTTCCTAATCAGAGAGAAAGAAGAAGGCCTTTTGTTTCACACCTGTTATTTGTTCTTCTCTTTTATTTATAAATAATTATAACAAATATATATAATACATAGTCATTAATGCATGGCATATCTAATTTGATATTTACAACTGAATGGAAGGGGAAGGGGAGAATTTTAATAATTAATTTGACAACAATACATTATCAATTAATTGGAAACAAGCTCTATGAATACCATCGGTCTTGATCAACCCATTCAAAGTACTATCCAATTTGATAACTTTATCTTGTTCATCTGTATTATCATTTGTTTCGAGATATGTAGACGTAATCAATGAATTACAATCCCCTATAAAGGATTCATGATTGAAATTGAAATCTAACCACCAACCAATATTCAATACTTCTTTGTTTTTATTTGTATGATCATCATTATTTACCTGATCATTTTTCTTTTCCAACGTCAATAAAGAGCAATTTTTAAATCGTAAAAAATTTATCAATTTATTATTACTTTGTTGATCTTGTTGAAGTGATCCATTAATAGTAAATTGATCTCCATATTTGTCGTTAATTTCAGACCATAATGATATTCTCAATTTGAGTAACGTAACGTATGAATTAATAGCAAATGTGAACAATGAAATGTCTTTGGTTTTTTGACATAGTCTAATCAGTTCATCTATACTAGTTGTTTCGTTCAACAAACATTTCTCCTTCTCGATCACCAACCGTTGAATCGTCTCTCTGTTAACATCAAATGTTATCTGTAATTGGAAAGATACATAGTTTTTGAATATCATTGTATATCGTAACACGCTTTCTAGTCCATGTTTTTCATTTATATTGTTTGAATTTGAATTAACAATTTCCATTGAAGGATAAAATAATCGTACGAGTTCAAGTCTTTTCGTAAAGTTCAACGAGGGTAGTGTTGAATGATCTTTGATTAATTTACATGTTTGTAAATAAGTATCTATTTGAAAGTTTTTAGCTATGTTGGATTCCCGATTATTGTGATTCAAAATTTTGATCTTATCAATTAATTCTTTCCTTTTCAACTCCAACTTCACTTTAGCAACCTTTAATCGTTCTATTTCATCATAATCGTCGTCACTTTGTTCATCATCATCGGATCCAAAAGATGAAGAAGGATCTGATTCGTTATCATCATCTTGTTCATCTTGTTCAACTTGACTTTTTTCATCGCCTTGATCTGTAGAGTCACCTTGAGTTTCAGTTATAGTTTGTGTTTGTTCTTCATTTGATATACTCTCCAAGTTCGTATGTAAATCTATTACTTCAGACGACATTGAATATGTATTATGCTAGTGATATATCATTTATCAATTGAACAAGAAAAGAAGCCCTGGTAAATCAAGTACAATTTGACATATAAAATATATAACAAAAAAAAAAAATCAAAAATCAAAAATAAACAAATCTCAAATTTGTAAACAAAAGACAAACCTCCCACACCAAAGTTTCATATATTAACTCTTTGAATTCTCAAAATTCAAAAAACAGAAGAATAATTTCTTTAATTTGAAAGAACATAATTTATATATAATATAACTATCCTTATCAACCATCAGTTACATAATATACGTAATACATAATACATAATACAATATACACAATACACAGATCAAAATATGGTATCCACGCCAGAACTCAAGAAATACACAGACAAAACAATACTCATCACCTTGAATAATCAAAGAATAATTCAAGGTAAATTGATAGGATATGATATGTTTTTGAATTTAAATTTATCTGATGCCGTTGAATTGATTGGTGGTGGTGCAAGTAGTAGTAGTAGTATCTCTACTAGTATACCCAGTGGTTCGAAGGGAAAGAAGAAAGAGGTTGTTAAGGTTGGTAGTTGTGTGATTAGAGGAAATTCAGTTATTAGTGTTGAAGTTATAGGATCATGATTATGTTGTGACCACGATAGATAAATGTGTTATAATGAATAAGAATTAGTGGTTGTTTTGATTTGTTTGTGGTTTTTGAATTAAATTTACAAAGATAAAATCTTACAATTATTAATAAAAAATACAAAGAAATTTGATTCAAGTTGAATTCAAATGCTGTATGAAAAAATATATAGAACTTGTTTTTGGTATATATTTACTTATAAATCATCAAAATAATCATTCAAGAAACTTGATGGGTTTTGAATCAATTTTCCATCAAGATACGTATCCGAATGTTCTATATTTGAAGAATTGATTTTTAATTTTTCTAATTCTGCATAATTTATGAATTCATTAACTCTAGAAAAAGTTTTGAAAAGATTGATTTTAAATTCATTGAATGAATGTGACTTTTCTTCATTTTCTTCTTCCTCTATTATTTCTTCGTCATTATCATTATGAATTTTCTTATCTAATTGTTTTTCAAATTTTTGAATCAATAATAAATCAGAATCAATTTTTGAAAATATTTTTGGATTTAAATTACCAATTTTTAATCTCTTGTTTTTCAATTTTTCAACTTTATCAGATAAGAAATCTTTAATGAAAACAGCTAAAACTTTCTTTTTAGATCTTCTATTCAATATTAACTTAGAATTTGTATCAGATTTAATTTCTGAATTTAACCAATCTTCAATTTCAACAGATGATAATTTGACTGGCATATCTAAAGTTCTTTTCCTTTTCTTCCGTCCACCACTACCATTACCACCAACACCTGTAATTTTGGATGATGATGAGCTTGGAGAATAAACTTCTGGTTCAAAAGTGGTGACAACGGGCAAAGTTGAAAGTGGAGCTAATGATGGAGATAAAACTTGAGTACTCCATTGTTTAATTGGAGTTGTAGCAGGTGGCGGGGATGGAGTATTTTTGGAGAATTCGGGAATATCATCGTAATCTTCAGAATATAAATTCGTACGATGTTTATGGTTATTATTATCGTTAGCTGAATCGTCTATACTTTCAATATCATCAGTTAATTCATCTTCGGTGTTATATTCAGTCACGTCTTGTTTTGTCGAGTCATCATCGATCTTAGAAACTCTTTTTTTTGTACTTGATCTTGTACTAACTTTCTTTTTAATAGGTTTAATTACTTTTTTGGAATCTTTAGTAGTTATTATTGTTGTTGTTGTTGGTTTTTTTGAGATTTTCATTTTTTTCATTTTTTTATTATTAACATTATTATCATTCAATGGGATAACTTCATCATAAATAAAATTAGGATCATCAGATTCATTATTAAATGATTTTTTCAATTTTTTAACACGAGATATTGTTTCTGTTGATTTTCTTTTATTATTAATTTTTTTCCCATCAACTACTATAAAACGATGAGAATCTTCAATTTCTTCAATATCATTTTCATAAGAATCATCAATTTCTCCATTTTCTTCATCATTATGATCATCTTCTTCATTATTGTAATCATTTTTAGTTTCATTTGAATTTTCATTATTAATTTTCACTTCTTCAATATCATCATCTTTGATTAAGGATTTTGCTCTTGAAGATTTCATTAATTCACCATATTTAATTTCATCTTCAGTATCTTGATCAGGTTTATTGATAATTGAATTTGTTAAATAATGAGCATCAGGAACAAGTAATCTTAATTTATTAGTTATAAATTCATTACCACTATCAATTTCTTTTGCTATATCTGCATCATGATTCAATTTATCAACTTCATTTAAATAATCTAATTTATTAAAAGGATTTGCCAAAATTTTATCTAAATCATAATTAGTTTCATTAACTAAATAAATTAACCAAAGAAATCTTGCCACTTTATCTTGAGATTTAATATCTGGTCTTAACCAAATATCATTAAATAATGAACCTGATGAGACATGAGTTGGAGGTGAATTGTCATTATTAATATCATTATCATCGGGTAATAGAATAGAACTTGGGAAAAACGTTTTACCAATTTCAAATTCATGTACACATAATAAAAATATAACACTAACTATATTTAATTGATAATTATTTGAATTTGACATACCTAAAGTGAATTCTTTAAAATTTTTAGGTATATTCAAATTTAAATCATTAATTGATTTTAAAATAGATTTTATTCGAGGGGTATCTTGTAATGATTTAACAGTTGAAGATATACTTTTTAAATTTGATTCATCATTATCAGATTTTTGTTGAGATTGAGATTGGGCTGGATTTAATTGATAATAATTTGAAATTATATTTGAATGATCATCAACTTGTAAAGAAGGAATTGAATGATAACTTCTAAATTGAGATTTCATTTCATGATCGAAATTAACAGTTGTATTTAATCTTCCAACATTAACTAATAAAGAAATTATAATAAAATTTAAAGAATAATTAATATCAGATAATAATCTATCTTTTAAGACTTTAGAAATTTTATTTGATTTTAATAAAGTTATTAAATATAATTCAAAAAATGTTAAAATTTCACCATTATTTTCGATTAATTCACCATTTGAATTCTTATAAAATTTGAAATGATGTGGCCAATCAAAATCATTATCAGTGAAATAAGGGTTTTTAAATACTCTATGATGATTGAAAAATAATTGAATTAAAAAATCAAACTGAATATCTTTTCTCCAATATGGATCACCATCATTTTTTTTCAAATGTCTTGTTCTTGAATTAATCAAAGAAACTTGATAACTTTTATTATCACGATTTTCATTTTCATTAATGATAATATTATTATTATTATTATTATTATTATTATTTAATAATGAAATTTCATTATTATTGGGTGACATTGAATTAGAAATAGAAGAAGATTTCTTTTTATTTTTAATAGATGTGATTTTTGAATTTTTCTTGATTGATTTAAAAGATTTAATTGAATTTTCATCATTATCATTATTATTATTTGAAGAAGATAATTTGAAAACTGAAGTTCTTGAAGAATCAATAGGAGGAAAAGAAGGAGAAGTAGTAATTGAATTAATTGGATCAATAACAGGTGAAATTGTATTACTATTTGAAATAGGATCAGTTTGATTTTGATTTTGATTCGATTGATCAAGATCTGAATTTGTTAATAAATTCGAAATCTTTGTAGGAATAGTAGTAGTAGTATTATCATCAATAGAAGAAGACGGATTTAATAAAGTTGAAATTGAAGAAGTAACTGGAGCAATTGGAGTTGTTGTTGTTGTTGTTGTTGTTGTTAAATTATTGGTGACAGAACCACCAGATGAATCATTAGTATCATTAAGATCAATATTATTATTTGATTTTATACTATCATGAACTGGATCAAATGACATTATAATAATATAGTATTAATTGATGATTAATTACAATTGAAATTGATGATTAATTACAATTGAATTAATCAATAATTTAATTTACTAAACTAGTGAATAGGATAATTGTAATATTTGATCAATTTAATTAACCATTCAACAACAAATGAAAACGGGTTATATTATGTAATATATTATGTAATACATTATATAATCTAGATATTATGTAATATGTCACGTAATCTAACATTACGTAACAGTTTATGTAATCAATGTATTACATAATATATTACATAATATATTATATTTATCTGGGAAACAGGCAGGCAGCACGTGGGTATTTTTATTATTATTATTATTATTATTATTATTATTAAATTTAATCAGTAATTTGTAGTTTTACATTATTTTTACTTATTAATTAGTTTTAATGATGAAATATATATATATATACGTATTGTATATGTGTATTGTTTGATATTCATTTATTCATTCATTAATCAATTACAATTACAATCAAACAATATTCTTAATAATAATGTTATTTGGTGTTAAATTACAGAATGAAATTTATCCTCCTTGGAAAAATTATTATATTCAATATGATACTTTGAAAAGATTATTAAAAGAAAATATAATTTTTGATAATTCAATTCAAAATAATAATAATAATAATAATGATAATAATAATAATAACAATTGGACAGAAGATGATGAATCAAAATTTGCAACTCAATTAGATTCAGATTTAGAAAAAGTTTATACTTTCCAAATTTCAAAATATAAAGAATTAGATGATGAAATTTCAAAATTAGAATTAATAACTGAAGAATATTTAAAATCAATTTCAACAATTAATCAATCAATTGAAAATGAAAATTCATCATCATTAATTTCAAATTCATCAAATTTTGATCCAATTTTATTTCAAAAAAATTTAGAAAATTTATTAAGTTTAGCAAATGAATTAGATCATTTTGCAAGATTAAATTTTACAGGTTTTATTAAAATTGTTAAAAAACATGATAGATTACGTAGAGGTTATTCAGTTAAAGCATTATTAAATGTTAGAATGAAATCTTTACCTTTAAATAATATAAGTGAAGATACTTCTCCTTATTTATTTAGAATTTCAAATTTATATTCTTTTATTAGAGATCAATTACAATCAGATTCTTTATCAACTTCTTTACATAATTCAATTCAAAAATTATCAACTTCTGGAAAATTATCAACAACTCCAAATGCTTCTCAACGTAATAATAATAATAATTCAAATTTAACAACTTATAAAATTTTGAAATTTTGGATTCATCCTGATAATTTAATGGAAGTTAAAACAACTATTTTAAGACATTTACCTGTTTTAATTTATAATAATCAAAATTCAATTGATGATGATGATGATGATAATAATTATAATTTAGATCCAACTATAACTTCATTATATTTTGATAATAATCATTTTGAATTATATAATAATAAATTATTAAAAAATTTAAATAAAACTCCTTCTTTAAGAATTAGATGGAGTGGTAATTTAAATAATCAATCAGATTTAACAATTGAAAAAAAAACTTTTGATTATGATACAGGAGATTCAAATGATATTAAATTAATTTTAAAAGAAAAATATTTAAATGATTTTATTTTTAAATCAAATTCATCATCATCATCAAATGATAATAATAATAATAATCTTTCAAATGATAATTCAACAATTTATGATTTTAATTCAATTAATAATAATAATAATAAATCTTCAAAATTATCTTTATCATTACCTAAATTTATTAAAAAATTAGAAAAAAAAGGTTATTCAAAAGAATCAATTGATAAATTATCTTCTAATTTTAAAGAATTACAAGAATTTATTATTAAAAATGATTTACAACCAACTTTAAGAACAGTTCATAATAGAACAGCTTTCCAAATACCTGGTGATGATAGAATTAGAATTAGTATTGATTCTGATATCTTATTTATTAGAGAAGATTCTTTTGATCAAGATAGACCAATTAGAAATCCAAAAGAATGGCATCGTAAAGATATTGATTCTCAAATTGAAAATCCTTATTCTTTATTAAGAAAAGGAGAATTTAATAAATTTCCTTATTCTGTAATGGAAATTAAAATTTCAAATTCAATTTTTAATAATCCTTCTTCAAAAACTTTAAATTGGGTTAATGATATTTCAAATAGTCATTTAGCTAAAGAAGTTCCTAATTTTTCTAAATTTATTCAAGGTATTTCTTCATTATTTTTAGAAGATGATAATTTAGATATTTTACCATTTTGGTTACCTGAATTAGAAACAGATATTAGAAAAAATCCAGAACAAGCTTATAATGATTCAAAAGATAAACAATTGAAAAAATCAAAACAAGATGAAATTTTGAAAAATTTGAAAAGAAAATTAAGTGATAATCCAAAACCTATAATTTCATCTTCTGATACAACTCATTTAGATCAAATCATTGAAGGTGCTGAAGATGATGATGATTTAGATAAAAATGATGATTTAGATGATAATGAATCTTCTGATGATGATGATTTTGATGATGATGATGATGATGGTTCAACAAATAATATTCCTCAAAAAAATTCAATCAATACTAATTTAACTTCTTTAAATCCTCCATTATTATCAAATACTTCAACTTCAACTTCTTCTAAATTATTACCATCACAACCAACATCATCTTCATCTCTTAAAATTACTCCATTACCAATGAAACAAACTAAAAGAAAAATTAAAAACCCAGTCACTTCATATTTAATGCCTGTTTTCACTAAAACATCTAAATTAGAAGGTTATGAAAGTGAAGATGAAGAAATTGTTTTACCTCCAGGTGTTATCAAACCTAAACAATTAATTAGACAATCTGGTCCAGTTAAAGTGGAAGCTAAAGTTTGGTTAGCTAATGAACGTACATTTGTAACTTGGTTACATGTAACTACATTATTATCAGCATTAACTTTCACTGTTTATTCCTCTGTTCAACAAAGTCATTTCCCTCAATTAGCAACCGATATTGCATATGTTTACTTTTTCTTATCTTTATTTGCAGGTGTTTGGGCCTATGGAATTTATACAAGAAGATTAGATTTAATTAAATTAAGATCTGGTAGACATTTAGATGGGATGTTTGGTCCTTTAGTTGTTGCTTTCACTTTAATCGTTACTTTATCATTGGAATTTTATTCTGGTGTTAAAAAATATAATGAAAAACATTCAATTTTAATCAAAAATGCTGGTGAATTCGTTGTTAATTCAGAATTGAATCATTTACATCCTTTAATTACATATTCTTTGAAAAAAGTTGTTTCATTTGTTGAATCGATTTGATGATGGTTGACTTAATAAATATGTTTTTTTTTTTTTTTTCTTGATTATTTATAAACATTCATTTTTGATATGTGTTTTGCAATAATTTTGTCCTTTGTCTTTCTCCTTCTTCTTCTTCTTCTTCTTCCTCTTCTCCTACACATTCTGCATATTACAATTCTGTATCAGAAATTTAAATTTATTAAAATTTCTTTACTCTAGTACATTATATTTCCCCTCCCGTCCCGAATCATTTTTTCATTAAATACTTCTTTATAGCATTGATCCTCTCTCTAGTAATTAAATACTCATTAACTTCATCTATATTATCTCCACTTGATCCACCATCATATCCTTCAAGACAAGTCAACAAAATTTTGAAATTCCCTAACAAATTAAAATCATCAACTTTAACTATCCCTTCAAACTCAAACAATTGTTTCAAATTCTTAACAAGAAGATTCAATCCGAATTCAAATCTATAAGTTGCATTATTACTTATTGTTCCATTTGTTGATATAAATAATGGATATATTTTAATCTTGGTTTGAATTTTCGAAATAGGATCAATTATATAAGAGTTTGAACCTAAGAATCTTAGTGGATATCGAAGTGGGATTTGTAAATAACTTGATAATTTTATTAATATTAATGTTAAGTATCCTAATATAGCATTTGTTTCATAAGTTTCTTGCTTGGTCATTTTTATCACAGTTAATGTTGTTGGTAATTTCAAATTAAGTAATTGGAAATCGTAATTGTTTGTAGTCATATAATTGATCACCGATGATGATTCAATGGGAAATATTCGTGATAAAATATGAGCTACTTTGGATTTTCTTTTGTTAATTTCTTGTATTGTATTATCAAGCAATAATAAATATGAAGCTAATTTTTCTCGTTGTGATGAAGTGTTAGATAATGGTGCTTTTTGCATAATGTTGATCGATTGTAATTTTGAATTGAGACATTTTTGGGATTCAATTATGTCTTGTCTCGTCTTGGTATTTTGAAAATCAATGGATAATTTCAACTTACGTAGATGCCTGATCCTCGTTTGTAATGTCTTTTTATTAACTTCAATCGATGTAATTGAAGTATGACTGATTTCACTCTCAATTGATTTACTTAACTCATTTTTGATCCTTATTAAATCAATGATACAAACAGTTAAATTATTCAATTTCATGATTTGATCATATGAACAAGTTGGTTGTTCGTTTGTATTATTAGTTAATGTTTTTCGTCGAAGATGTTGTTTCATCAGATTGTTAATAATATCATTTGATATTGAATCGTTGTTTGAGATATAATAACAATCATCTGTCAATCTAAGTATCAAGAAATTAGTTTGTTTCTTGAAGTAATGATTTATTAAATCTATATTATCACCCACATTTATTAAAAATGAAAGTTTCAAATTGAGTTGATTCAATAATTTCCATTCTTTATTTAAATTAATATACACATTGATAGTCAATGATTTTCCATTCAATCCATTAAAATTGATCTCATCTATTAATTCATTGGTATCTTTAAATATTCTACTGATATAATACGGATTCGAAATATTTAGAAATTCGTTCAGAGTGTAAAAAGAATCAAAGAAATTATTAGAATTCAATTCTTGTAATCGTAGTTGTCTTTCAACTTGTTCATTTATCCCAATTATGTTGGTCCTTATCATGGTGGAGTTTGTGTAATTTTGGATTAAATCTCCACTTAATGAAACTATATCGTTTCCACTTACATGATTCTTATTTTCATGTTGTTCAACATTTCTTTCTCCAAGGTAATAAGATGATTTTGTTTTCAATGCACTTAATCTTGCTTTTGTATTATGTCTAGATCCATTTTCAACATCTTCTTGTTCTCCCAATTCAACATCATCATCATCATTATCATTCTTCAATTGCTGTTTTTGTTTTTGTTTTTGTTTTTGTTCTTGCTTTTGTCGGATCCGGTTATCTATTTGTATATTTTTGATATATATTGATTTAATATGTCGTATTTTCCTTTGATTTGGATTGATGCATGATTTATCATCTCCAATATCCAATAATGAACTGTGTTTACCACGATCTAAATGAGGAACAGAAGTCATTTATTGGTTGTAATTGATAATTGCATTGGTTGTCATTTGTTGTTGTTGTTTTTTTTGTTTTGTGTTTTGGTAGATTGGGATTGATCTTCTGTTAACAATTCTAAATCTTGAATATTTCAAAAGTAAAAAGTAATATTTGTTAATTTACTCAATGTTTTTGTAAACAGATTTGTAGTTTAAATATATACACCCCCATCACGTGCTCACAACTCCAGATTTTTTCCAAATTTAAAGATTGTTTGTTAATTAATTAATTCAAATAAGGTATTAAAGAATCATATATATATATATATAGTATATACTCTCTCCCCAACAATAAAAGAAAACAATAAACATCATGACATTTATAATAACTTTGGCACATTTTTGTGAAGTACATGGTCCTTCAATGATAATGTGTACACAATCAATTGATACAAAAACTCAAGATACTTCAAATTATTATGCCCCCACCATCCCGCAATCATCTCAACTTTGTAAATCATGTTCATTGGTGATCCCTTCCAAATCAACATCTCAATCAGTTGGAAACAGTCGGAATGTAACAGAAATGGACGATCCATCAACGATACGAACCAAATCTGATGAAAATAATACAATATATTTAACGACCCAATTCCCAACTTCTCAAGTTCGTTATTCTTCACTACGTCATATTATAGTAAAGGTTTTCACTGTTGAAACAAGTCATGATTTATCGAATCCATTAGTTTTTGGAGATTCGAAAAATGGATATTCAATAGCATTGAATTTCAAATTGTATGATATTACAGCAAGAGGATCTGAAAGAAAATATTCACTTATTGTGACAAGTGAGTCTGAAAATGAATTGTATGAGAATTATGATATTATTTTAGAAAATCTAATCAGTATTGTTCAATTCATTAGTACAAAGTTGAATTCAATCATTGAAAATTTATCCAAGAATGATAATAACAATGATACTTTTATGAGGAAAGGTTCAAGGATTCCAAAGAGTAAAAATTTAGTTGATATCTTACAAGATGATCAATTTTTTTTAAGGTTACATTTATGGGCTTGTTCATTGTTACAAGAATTAATAGATAGGGGAAATTAAATTATACCATTTATACGCACACACAAAAGAAAGAAAGGGAAGAAAAACAAAAATAGTTTTTAAAATGAAATAAATAAAAAATAAAAAAAGTAAAAGGGAAAGATAGTATAAGAAAAGTTGAAACCAAATAATAAGCGATTTTATTATTTGTGTAATCAAGCAACTTCTTCATCAGGATATCCTCTTAGATCCAATGTTAAAGTTTTTGAAGAATTAATTTCTTGCTCTCTATAAATCCCCACCAAAGCATCGCTCCTTTCAAACAATCCATTTTTCAAGCTGATAACAATAAATTGGAAATTTGGTCCAGCATGCTTTGATATATAATTAGCGATTCTGTTAACATTAGCATTATCTAATGCTGCATCCACTTCATCCAAAACGAAAAATGGAGAAGGATGATATGAATGAATGGCAAATAATAAAGCTAATGCTGCTATTGTTTTTTCACCACCTGATAATAATTCCATATCTCTAAATCTTTTCATTGGTGGCATAGCATGATATTTTATACCTGATAAATATGGTTCATCTTCATCTTCCAATGTTAAGTATGCAGATCCACCTAATGGAGAAACATTGGATTTTGTTAATTCTTTATAGATGAAATCAATCTTAGTTGAAATATGATTAAATGCATCGGTAAATAATTTATATCTTGTTGATTTAATAGCTTGGAAACTTGAAGCAATTTTCTTTTCTGTCTCTTTTGCTGTTGAGAATTCATGATCCAAATTATTTAATCGATCTTGAACTTCTTCTAATCGATCTTGCGCTTTCAAATTAGGATTCATTGTTGAAAGTTCCATATTCAATGTATCTATATCTTCTTGTAATTTCTTAGTTGTTTCAAACGGATATTTAGAATTTTTGTATTCATTTGCCAAGTCATCAAAATCGATATGAATTTCATTTGTGATTGTATCCAAATCATCATCTTCATTATGTTCCAATGGAATGTCATTCAAAGAACCAATTGTGAATGGGATTTCAACGTTTTCAAGTTTACAATTTCTTAAAATATTTAATTTATCCATCTTTGCCTTTTCAAGGATTTCTTCAATAGATGTTATCTTTTTAGTTAATTCTGAAATTTCTAATCTTATTTCATTTAAACTTGATTCGAATTCATTTGATTCTAATGTTTTTTTTTTAAAAGATGTTTTAACAATTTCGAATTCTTCTTTTAAAACTTCAGATTCACTTTCTAAAGTATCAATTGATTTTTGTAATTGATTTTTATTTATTGTTAATTCATCAAGATTTTTTTCAAATTTAGATTTATCCTTATTTAATTTTTCAATTCTATTATTAATTTCAATTAATCTTTCATTTTCAAAAATGGATTTGTTTTGTAAATGTTGAATCTGTTTAATAAATCTAGATTTTTCTTTTGAATATTCTCTTGCTTTAGAACCATGAGTTTCTTCATATTCTGTAATATTTTTAAATCCAAATTTTTTACAAAATTTAGAATAAATTTCTTTTTGAACAGAACCTAAAGAAGATTCAGTAATTTCCAATTTATTTGTAATTTCAGATAATCTAGAATTGATCTCTTGAGATTCTTCTTCTAATTCATCCAAAATACGATATTGATTCTTCAATTCTGCTTTAATATCATCGATTGATCTTTGTAATTCATTTTGAATACTAATAACAGAAGGTAATCTATTTTCTAAATCATATAATTCATCCATTAATTTTTTATCAATCAAATCATTTGGTTTTTTGGCATTTAATTCATCAATTTTAATTTTCAATTCTTCCTTTTGATTACTTAAAGATTGAATCTCATTTTTATCAAATCTTCTTGTATTTCCTCCAGTATTATTAGTTAATCCACCAGTCATTAAACCAGATTTATGAATTAATGAACCATCTAAAGTGACAACTTTAATATTAATTTGTTTTTCCCATCTAACAAATTTTGCTAAATCCATGGTATCACAAACAACAGAAGTTCCACATACGTATTGAATAGCTTTTTCTAATTCTGGTTCATAATCAACTATATCAAAAGTTGGTCTTATACCATTATTATCAATATTTCTTAAATATTGTGGAGGAGATTTAGAATCCACTGAATCTAATGGAATAAATGAAGCAACACCTGCTCTTTGTTCTTTTAAATATTCAATACATTTAGTACCAATTGAAACACTATCAACAACTATAGCATCAAAATTCTTACCTAAAACTGTTGAAACTGCTAAATCATATTTTTTTTGTTTTGGTTTACATAAATCATAAACTAAACCTTTAACACCAGGAAATAATCTTTTCAAAGTGGCACAATTTTCTCTAAGTCTTTTATCTCTTGCAGATTCTCTTTGACTTGCATGTAAATCATTTAATTTAATTAAAACATCTTTTAAAATTGAATTTATTTCATATTCTTCTTGTAATAAAGTTTCTCTAGTATTTTTTAAATTATATAATTGTCCTTTTTTATTTTCAATAGAATCATTAAAATCTTTAATTTGAGAAGAAATTTCATCTTTTTTTAAATTTAATTCAATTTTAGTTGTTTTCAAATCTGTTGTTCTTAAATTGATAAGTTCTTTTTGTTTATTTAAATTATCAATTTGATTTAAAATAGTTTGTTTTTGTTCTTTTAAATCAATTAATTTAGTTTCAATATGACCACCTTTCATTAAAAATTCTTCTCTTAAACTATTATAATCTTGTAAAATTATTGGATCTAATCCTATAATATTTCCTTCTTCATATTCAATTAAATAATTTTTATAAGAATTTTCAATAGTTTTCAATTGATTTTCAATTCTATTAACAATTTCTTTTTCATTATCATAATCTTGATTTAAAGTTTTAATTCTTTTTTCATAATCTTTAATTTTTTTAAAAATTTGTTCAATTTCAGATTTTAATGGAATTATTAATAAATTTTTTTCTTTAATTAAATCATTATTTTTTTTAATTTTTTTAATAAATTTATTAATTAAATCTTGTTCTTTAATTTGTTCTTTATTAAATTCTTTTAAATAAGATTGTTTTCCATTATAATTTAAATTTAATTCATTTAATGAATCATTATAATTTTTCAATAATTCATTATTTTTATCCAATTCAATATTATTATGATATAATTTTGTTAAATATTTAATTTTAATTAATTTAATTAATTGTTGAGTTTTATAATCAAATTGTTGAACTTCTAAAGATTGATTTTTATATTGATTATATTCTTCTTTTAATGTTCTTTTTTTAGAATTTTTCAATGCTGTATCATCATGAGCTTTATTTTTTAAATCCATTAATCTATCATATTCTTTTTTATATTCAATTGAACCACAAATAGTTTCAATTAATTTAGTTAATTCTTCAGATGATTGAGAAGCAACTTTTTCAACATCACCTTGGAAAACTAAGAAATTTCTAGCTTTAATTAAAATATTTTCTTGTTTCAAAACATCTGCATATTGAGTTGCATTAACTAGTTTATTATTAATTTTATATTCACTTGAACCAAATTCAGTAATTGATCTTTTCAATTTTAAAATATCACCAGAAGTTTTTTCATAAATAGCCATAACATATGCAGTTTTAGGATCATCATCATTTTCCATTTCATTTTCAATTTCCATTTCAATTTCATTTTCATCATCATCCATGATTCTACCTCTATAAATCAAATCTTTCAAATTATTAGATCTTAAATGATTTGATCTAATACCTAAAACAAAAGAAATAGCATCCATCATATTTGATTTACCAGATCCATTAGGACCAATGATGGAAGTGAAATAAGAGGTACCAAATCCAATGGATGAAGTTCCTTTATAAGATTTGAAATTATATAATTCCAAACCAACAAGTCTTCCCATGATGATATATAATATTTGATATGTGTATATATAATACAATAATTGAAGATATTACAAGAAGAAGAAACAAACAAACAAAATAATGGGAAACAAATAAAATAATGGGAAACAAATAAAATAATTTATATAAATAAATCAAATTAATTAAAAAAACGCGTCACGTTCAAATTCGTTCCAGAGTGGAGCGGCGTTATTTATTTATTTATTTATTCAAATTTATAATTATAAATTTCATCAGTACAACCATTAGTTTCACCATTTAAATAAGATTTAGCAGCTTTACCCCATGAAATTCTTCTTTTATAAATACCCATTTCTTCATTTAATCCATCAATTGCATTTGATAAGATTTCACCTTTACCTTCTTTTCTAATTTCAGTTAATGGAGTCACATAAGTTCTAATTAACATACAATCTACTTTAGTTTTTGGTAATCTTGTAAAAGTTTGTTTTTCAACTCTTAAGAAAACTTTATTAAAATCAACAATTTTTGGATCTATTGATTCAATTTTATTTATTTCTTCAGGTGTTGCATGAGATCCTGAAGGTGAAAATAAATTTGTATGAGCTTGAATTGACCAATTATTTCTAACTATATATTCATAAATTCTTAATCTTGCAAAAAATTTATTCATTGATAATTGTAATTTTGATTTATAATTAGGAACAGGATTATGAATTTGAGTCATTGGTTTATTAAATTTTTCAAATGGATTAAAACCAGCTGGAAAACATGCAATACCTCCTCTTAATATATATTCATCATTAAATTCTTCTTTTATATTTGAATCTAAATTTCCATTTTTAATTAAAATTAAAAAATCTTCTTCAATTATTGTACCTAGAATTTTTAAAATTTGATTTATATTAAGATTTTTATTATTTAATGGATACTTTTCATTTCTTATATTATTATTAATCATAATTTTTGAATCATCATCATCATCATCAATATAAAAATGCATTGGATATCTAATAATTAAATGATTTAATACAGTATCATATAATTCTCTTATTGCAGGTTCAGCACTTGGATGACATGCCATAACTGTATCAGGAAATTCATTTAAAATTTTAGATCTTAAATTGGTTCTTTCTAAATAAGTATCTTCCAATGTGATCCAATCATTAGGATCTGCTTTTCTAATTGCTAAAGTCATTTTATATTCTCCATTTTTAAAAGGTCTATATTTATAAGGAGTTGCATTGATATAATTGAAATCTTTTGAAACTGGTGTCAATATTGGTTTTGGTAATTCAGGTAATGATTTATAATCTAATGTGATTGATATCTTTTTCTTTTTTTTAAAAATAGAAGAAATTGTTGGTAATTTAAGATACAAAGATGGAAGTGATAGTGATGATGATATTAATAGTAATAATAATAATGATGAGCCTGTAATAAATAATGGTTTTGAATATAATTGAATTAAATCAAATACCCATGGTGAATTCATAGTCATTGTTACTCTTTTAAAAATGAGTTAATCAATCAATTGATAAAGGAAACAAACAAACAAACAGACAAACAAAAAAAGGAACAATTATATAGAAATCATAGATATTAACAATGGAAATAAACTAAATTTAATTGACAAATATTGTTGAATGATTTGAAATAGATCATCCATTCATTCAACCATCCCAAAAGGGTAATTACCCTTTAACAGATAGAGAGATCTTTCTTTTCTTATCTCATACTATTAAAAAAAAACGTTGCGCGCTGTTGGCTTTCCTTCTTTTTCTTTTTTTTTAGGGAGTGTTTTTCTTGAATTTATTGTTGAAACTTCAACCGGGAAGGTCCGTAATGAATGAATAAATGAATGAATGAATGAATCGTTAAAGATAGTATTTAAACTAAACAATATTGTGTTAATATTACTATAATTTACATGATAAGTTAAATTAATACAAGTAAAAACTTTTTTTTTTTTTTTGAAAAAAGTTAAATAAATCAATATATATAATGAGTATAGTATATACTATATAGTTTGAAGTATATATTGATTGAAATGAATTAGATGTATAATGATGGATGGATGATTGTCAGTACTAGCTGAATCTATTAGAATGTGTGTTTATGACAGAAAATGTCCAGATAAATAAAGTGGAATGAATATGGAATATGGAATATTATAACATACGATCAATTTCAATACTTTTAAATTCATCTAAATTATCAAGATGATTCCACCATTTAAATAAATAAGATTCACAAATCAATTTAAACCAAGGAGTGAAAATTAAATTAGAATCATTAAACATTTCTTTTAATTGATTAACTGAAACATATTTAAAATCTTTAACTTCATTTGGATTAACATCAATTTTTGGATTTGATTTAATTATTAAAATATAATCAATTTCATGTTCACCCCAATATCCATTACTTGGAGCCATATAATGAATTCTTGTTAAAAATTTAAAATCATCAATTGGTACATCTTCATTAGGTATACCTAATTCTTGATATAATTTTCTTTGAGCAGCAAATTGTACACCAATTATTGAATTTGTTAAATCATTTTCATTACCTAATTCTGATTTAATACATAAAGGATGAGAACAACAAGTATTTGTCCACATTGAAGGAAATGTAATTTTTTCATCTGCTCTTTGTTGTAACAATAATTCATTATTATCATTAAATAAAAATACAGAAAATGCTCTATGTAATAAACCTTCATTAATATTTGACATAATATGACATAATTTTTTAGTTCCTGAACCAATTGGATTATCATTATAATCTAAAACTATACAATTTTCATCCATTAATTTAATTTGTTCTTCATCATAACCTGTTAAAATATTTGAATTTGAAGAGGAGGAGGAGGAAGAAGAAGTTGCACCTGTTGTATTTTCAAGAGGAATAACATCAGGAAATTTAGATAATATTTGATCTTTAGTTAAAGATTTCACTAATTGATGATAATCAGTCATAATTATAGGTGGTGAAGTAACGAATGGAATGGAATTAAATTAAATGAAATGGAATGAAATGATTTATACAAAGATAAACTAAAAGTTAAGAATTGAAAAGATTATTAGAAAAAAATTGAATTTAATCAAACTTTTCATTTATCCATCAATTTCATCAATTTCAAATTCATCAACAACAACAACAATAACAGAACAAATATGTGGGCAAAATAGAAAAGAAAAAGAAAAAGAAAAAAAAAAAAAAACACAACAAAATTTCCAAAAACAAAATAATAGATATTTGATTACGTAATTGGTAAATGGTAAACGAAATAAACGACAAGAATAAGTAGCACACAAGTTACACACTCTTTCTCTCTGTATAAACTTGTTATATACAAACTAATATATACTACATATATTTAATCATCCATCAAATAATTAATCATCATTAATCATTAATCATTAAACAATATATTTTTTTTCACACTATAAAATTACGATCAGATAAAGAAAAATTAAAATTTAAAAAAAACAAAATACCAAATAAGGGGTAAGGATGTGTATATCAGACAGATCTACACATCCTTACCCCACATCCTTACCCCACCTACACACCCCACACGTGCCAGAGATCACACCACCCCTTATTACCCGGCCCGCCCATGATTATATAATCTTGTATGTAAATAATTACGTAATCATTTATAAAATACCAAACAAAAAAAAAAAAAATTTCCACAAAAAAACAAAAAAAAAAAAAAATTTTTCATCTCTTTCTCAACACATTGTTAATTTTACATACACACACACAGGGAAAATTGATAGATATGTAAAAATTTTGAATTTCCTTTTTATTTTAAATTTAATTATTACTTTATTCCATTTTAATATTTTATCCTTTTATCTCTTCTTTTTTTTTTTTATTTTTTTTTTCTTGTTTCCTCCTCCTTTTGTTTTTTCTAGTTTCCCTAAAGACTTGATTCGATTCGATTCAACCATCAAAACCAATATATATATATATTAAATGTCTGCTGTTGAATCAAAACAATCAGCTGAAGTTTTAGCTGAACTTTTTGGAAAGTTGGCCGTTGCAACTCCTGAAGATCGTGAATCTGCCGCTTCTAATGTTTCTTCATTTTTAAATGGTGAAATTATTGAACATGATGTTCCTTTTGAATTTTTCCAACAATTGGCTAAATCAATTAAAGATAAAAAAACTGCTGTTAATTCTTTAGCTGCTGTTACTCATATAGCTTCTAGTAATGATTTATCTCCATCTGTTGAACCTTATATAGTTGAACTGGTTGATATAATTACTCCAAAAACTGGTGAAAAATCTCAAGATGTTAGAGAAGAAGCAACTTCTGCTTTATTATCTATTGCTAAAGCTGTTACTCCAGTTGCTATCAAAGATTTCTTATCAAGATTATTAATTAATTTATCTGCAACTAGTAAATGGCAAGAAAAAATTGCCATTTTATCTTCAATTTCAATTTTAGTCGATACTTCTAAAAGTCAATTAGCTTTAAGAATGCCTGAATTAATTCCTGCTTTATCTGAAGCAATGTGGGATACTAAACCAGAAGTTAAAAAAGCTGCCACTGAAACAATGACAAAATCAACTGAAACAATTGATAATAAAGATATTAAACCTTTTATTCCAAAATTAATTGCTTCTATCGCTCAACCAAATGATGTTCCTGAAACTGTTCATATTTTAGGTGCAACTACTTTTGTTTCTGAAGTTACAACTGCTGCTTTATCAATCATGGTTCCATTATTATCTAGAGGTTTAGCTGAAAGAGATACTGCTATTAAAAGAAAAGCTGCTGTTATCATTGATAACATGTGTAAATTGGTTGATGATCCTCAAGTTGTTGCTCCTTTTATGGAAAAATTATTCCCTGCTTTAAAAGCTAATTTTAAAGTTATTGCTGATCCAGAAGCTAGATCTGTTACTGAAAGAGCTTTAAATACTTTAAGAAGAGTTGGTGCTTTACCAGAAGATGATTCCATTCCAGAAGTTTCCACTGCTGGTGATGTTCAAGTTAATTTAGATATCTTGAAATCTTTAGTTACTGATAAACCATCTAGATTCAATGTTGTTCAAACTTATGTTGCTGCAATTGCTGGTGATTTGATTGATGAAAGAAAAATTGATCCTGAATCTTGGGCTTCTGCTTTATCTCCTTTCTTAACTATTTTCTTACATGAAAAAGAATCAAAAGAATTGATTGAAGAATTTAGAAAAAGATCTGTTGATAATATTCCTCAACCTCCAATTTTTGAAGATGAAGATGATGAAGGTGAAGATTTATGTAATTGTGAATTTTCTTTAGCTTATGGTGCTAAGATCTTATTAAACAAAACTCAATTAAGATTAAAAAGAGCTAGACGTTATGGTTTATGTGGTCCAAATGGTGCTGGTAAATCTACTTTAATGAGAGCTATTGCTAATGGTCAAGTTGAAGGTTTCCCAACTCAAGATGAATGTAGAACTGTTTATGTTGAACATGATATTGATGGTTCTGATGCTGATACTTCAGTTGTTAATTTCGTTTTAGAAAAAGCTGAAATTAATCTTGAAAAAGATGCTACTGAAGAAAAATTAAGAGAATTTGGTTTTACTGAAGCTATGATTGCTATGCCAATTTCTGCTTTATCTGGTGGTTGGAAAATGAAATTAGCTTTAGCTAGAGCTGTTTTACAAAATGCTGATATTTTATTATTAGATGAACCAACTAATCATTTAGATACAGTTAATGTTGCTTGGTTAGTTAATTATTTGAAAACATGTGGTATTACTTCTATTATTGTTTCCCATGATTCCGGTTTCTTAGATAATGTTGTTGAATACATTATTCATTATGAAGGTTTCAAGTTAAGAAAATATAAAGGTAATTTAGCTGAATTAGTTAAAAGAGTTCCATCTGCTAAATCTTATTATGAATTAGGTGCTTCTGATGTTGAATTCAAATTCCCAGAACCAGGTTTCTTAGAAGGTGTTAAAACTAAACAAAAAGCTATTGTTAAAGTTTCTAATATGTCTTTCCAATATGAAGGTACAACTAAACCACAAATCTCCGATATTTCTTTCCAATGTTCTTTATCTTCAAGAATTGCCGTTATTGGTCCAAATGGTGCTGGTAAATCCACTTTGATTAATGTTTTAACAGGTGAATTATTACCAACAACTGGTGAAGTTTATGTTCATGAAAATTGTCGTATTGCTTACATCAAACAACATGCTTTTGCTCATATTGATTCACATTTAGATAAGACTCCATCTGAATATATTCAATGGAGATTCCAAACTGGTGAAGATAGAGAAACCATGGATAGAGCTTCAAGACAAATTAATGAAGATGATGAACAAGCAATGAATAAGATTTTCAGAATTGAAGGTTCCGCAAGAAGAATTCAAGGTATTCATGCTAGAAGAAAGTTCAAGAATACTTATGAATATGAATGTTCTTTCTTCTTAGGTGAAAACATTGGTTTGAAATCAGAAAGATGGGTTCCAATGATGTCTGTTGATAATGCTTGGTTACCAAGAGGTGAATTAGTTGAATCTCATTCAAAGATGGTTGCTGAAGTTGATATGAAAGAAGCTTTAGCTTCTGGTCAATTTAGACCTTTAACTAGAAAAGAAATTGAATTACATTGTGCTGAATTAGGTTTAGATGCTGAATTAGTTTCTCATTCTAGAATTAGAGGTTTATCAGGTGGTCAAAAAGTTAAATTAGTTTTAGCTGCTTGTACATGGCAAAGACCTCATTTAATTGTTTTGGATGAACCAACCAATTATTTAGATAGAGATTCTTTAGGTGCCTTATCAAAAGCTTTGAAATCTTTTGAAGGTGGTGTTATTATCATTACTCACTCTGCTGAATTCACCAAGAATTTAACTGAAGAAGTTTGGGCTGTTGTTGATGGTAAGATGACTCCTTCCGGTCATAACTGGGTTCAAGGTCAAGGTGCTGGTCCAAGAATTGAAAAGAAAACAGATGAAGAAGATAAATTCGATGCTATGGGTAACAAAATTGCAGCTGTTAAGAAGAAGGTTAAGTTATCTTCAGCCGAATTAAGAAAGAAGAAGAAGGAAAGAATGAAGAAGAAGAAGGATTTGGGTGACGACTATGTCTCATCTGAAGAAGAATTTTAAATTTTATCATACTTGAAGTTGATTTAATTTGCCATTTTTAACCCTTTTTTTTTTTGTCTTTGATTATTCCTTAAATTTCTTATCCCATTTTTCATAACTTGTTCTTGTCTCTCTATTTGCTATTTTTTTTTGAAAATCCCAATCATAATCTTTTTTCTTTTTATCTTATTGGTTTCGTTCTTGAATGCTTTAAGGAGATTGAGAAACTTGTTCTTTGTCTTTTAACTGTTTTTTGATTTATCCTTTTGTTGTTATCTTTTACTTACAAATTGATATCTTGAAGTTATTTATATATCTATTTTCCATATATGTTATAATTACTATATATAAACCTTTGTTTTTTGTCGTAAGTGTAAGCTTTTGTAATTACTAGTCTGGGGTGTAAGTATAAGATTTTGAAATTTCTTGGGAAATGATATAGATCCTATGCGAAAATAATCAATCCTCAAAAGTTAATAAATTGAAACTAAAAACTTTACTTAATTTATTTAAGTTTTGTGTTTTTCCCTTCAATTATACCGTCAATTTTGATCACAATCAACAACATATAATAACACATACATTACTAGATAAAGATAGTCAATTGCAATCAAAATCTTGGGAGTATAAATCAATCAAAGGCCACACAACTTAAAAAGACCACATGCTTGGCGCTTTCCTTCTGATCTTGGTCTCGATACCACTAACTATATCGATTTACCCATACTATTACAACCTTAACAACAAATCAATTGATAATTGGGCCATTGACGTGAATGGAATCAATCCTGTCACTGTTGCTTTGCAGAATTCATCGTATAATTCTTCATCCATTGGCGTGACTGGAGAAGCGTCAATTGTCCATAAACCTTATGCCTTGTATAGGAAAAAGTGTCCTGATTTCCCTTTGTTGAGACAAGCTAATGTACTATTACCCCTTTATCCAACAAACAAATAGATAATTTTGGATCCAATGGTTTGTTTTTACTAACATAGCTATAATGACTGGTGTAGACGATCAATCCAGATGAAGACCAGTACGTAAGAGAACGGAAAAAAAGAATTAGTTCAGATATTATTGAGCTTTTTCACAGATTTAACATATCTGACCTACCAATAATGACGATTTTCAACGGATATACTCCCAGCATAGCGATTAGTCTCTCTGGGGGCTCACTGAGGTCCTTTTTAACTTCAGCAGGGGTACTGGAATCATTTGATAGTCGAACCCCAGGATCGTTACAGTACGGTCATTTAGGAGGGATACTACAATCAACTAGTTATATTGCTGGTGTCTCTGGAGGTTCGTGGTTATTATCGTCATTATTATTGTATGATTTTCAATCGGTCTGGGACTTGAATGATAAGTACAGATGGAAGTTGAATTCATCGTTACTCAAGTGGGATCCAGATATAGATATTGAGTATAAGAATATCAAGGAATATGATAAGTTGGATAAAGGTAAGAGGGCAAAAGATGAGAGAGGATCAAGCCTCAATTTGATACTTATGAAAGGGGCCAATTCCACATCATTAATAAACTATTTCAAGTTAAAGTTCAAAAACACGAACAAAGCTCATTTCAACGATACCAGTAAAGATGAAGCGATCAAATTCTATAGAAATTTACAAAAAGAAGTCTCAGAACGATATAAACATGGATTTAAAGTTTCACTTGCTGATTATTGGGCTCGAGCTATCGCTAATGTAATATTCCCGGTCCCGAATTCGTCGTCTGTTCCAGATACATTCAGTGGTACTAGAGATTCAACATCTTTTTTAACAAAACAACTTCCGTTTCCAATTATAGTCTCAAATACTAAAAACATACCTTCCTTGTCAGAAGATGGATCAACTAGAGCTTTTGAGTTCAATCCGTTTGAGTTTGGGTCATGGGAGAAATCTATCAATACATTTGTTAAACTGGATTATTTGGGAACGGGCCTACTCAATGGGGACATCACGAGTGATTTTTGTGTTTCAGGATACGATGATCTTAGTTTCATTACAAGTGCTGCATCCAGTTTATTTCATAGTGTTTTCAATCAAATTTGGAGAATGATGTCCAAGTCAAATAAACAATCTTATTCGTCATTGAAAACTATATTAAATTTATTTGGATTAAACTCAAGTGAGGATATTGAAGACTATTCAAGTACAAATAAATACGTATCCGACTACGCTGTCATTTATCCAAATCCCTTTTTTGGTTGCAAGAACGTGTCTGCGGGTCCTATTATGAATTCAACTGATCTCTATCTCGTGGATGGAGGAGAAGATGAAAATATAGCATTTCAGCCATTCCATCAAAAGACAAGAACAATTGACGTATTATTCACTGTTGATTCTAGTGCAGACTTTGAAAATTATCCTAATGGCACCAGTCTTTATAAGACATCTTCAAGATATCGTCGCTCAAGTTTATCATTCAATTATGGAGCACATGAATACTCAATGTTTCCCAAAGTTCCTAAACGTGAAACTTTTACAGAGGCCGGTTTTCATAAGAAGCCCGTATTTTTCGGCTGTAATATTCCAAATGCTTACAGCATACTGGGTGAAAGTGTTTTATTTTCGAACCATACAACGAATTCTTCAAATTGGCTTCCTCCTTTAATTGTTTATATTCCAAATTCTAACTATGGGTTCCCTTCAAACACTTCGACTTTCAAACTCAGTTACACTACTCGGGAACAGTATTCTATGATTGAAAATGGATACAATATAGGAACTTACGGAAATAGTACTATAGAAGCTAGTTATTTCCAATGTGTGGGATGTGCTATATTGAAGCGACAATTTGATAGAACGCTTCAAAGTATCCCAGAAACGTGTCAAGCATGCTATAAAAAATTCTGTTACAACTGATACCAGATAAAAAGCCAGTGATGTTTTATATTCAGTCTCATCTACGGTATGATCATACTTATATATATCCACTATATAGTATATACTACATAACCATTCATAAAAAAAATTGTTAAGTAACTTTAAATATAGAAGGTATTTTATCTTCTTTAATTCCAAATCTTTTATTGTACTTGCCTTCTTGCTGTTCATGTTCAATCTCATGGAAATGATGCAACAATTCATGTTCCACATCTTCAGCATGCTGAATCAAAACATCTGGATCGTCTTTAGCGTGGTAGTTCAACCAGTGATGTTTCTCGTACTCTTCTTCGAAACTGTACTCATGTCCGGGTCCAATTCCGAAGTCAGGGAACTCGCCTCCATTCCGACTATACTCGATCCACTCATCAAATTGAACTTCCCCGTCGTTATTCAAATCAACCAATTTCATGATCTCCTCTACGATATGCTTCTTTAACTCCTCGGATACAATCTCCGTATCATCGTGTGATCCCATCCCGTCTCCTTTCCCAACAACTTCTTCCCTTTTGAGTCCGTACATTCGTAAGATCTCGTCTGCCGACAAGGATCCCGAGTTTGTTGTGTCATGAATTTTGAATACAGATTCAGGGTCTGCGTGGTCTATATCATGTTCTACCTTCATGTGCCATTTCTGCCACGAGCCTTCGAATTCGGCAGGAATAGATTCTTTGTATTCGGGAGATGAAATATCTTCCTGTCTGTGCGCCGTTGTGTGTGTTAATATTGAAGCTAAAATTGTGAGGAATTGGTGTAAATTCATTATGGATGTAGATCGTTGACTGTTATTTAGTAATTAATGGGCCTGAAATGCAATGAAATAGCATGGGTAAATCGAATAGCACAAAGAAGTTAGAACATGCTTATAACTTTAGATCAAAGTACAAAATTTCACTCGCCGGTATTGCTTACATATGATCAACGCGATAGGTTCTAACTCTTCTGACAGGTGAAACTCTCCGTCCACGCCTTATATATAGTTGACCGCTTTAAGGCTGTTAGGATGTCAAATGCATGTTGTCACTCTACAAAGTTTAAAATATAAAAATGTAGTTATTTTGATTTACATCGATCATATATGGAAGAGACGGATCTGTAGTTCTGATTGTGCAGGATCAAAAATAATTCAGGCTGAATCATTTATAAGAATTAATGATCAATTACGAGGAAGGATACAGCCTAATCAAGTCTTGCAAATAAATATATGAACTCATTGAAGCTCCCATGGATTCATTGAAACTACAACTTGCCTTCATGGATAAATGGCGACCAAACTGATTGGTCATATCTAAACTTTGATTCACTATATAAACATGTAGCATAACAGAGGATATCTGAATGGAACTTCTATATAAACAAGTAATGGGAAACTCTATTCTTCGAAGCAATCTTCCAAAGTCTTTTCTCCAGAAACAATGGATTTGATATCTCCTAAAATTTCATGAAATGTATCAAACTGAGTGTAATGAATACCTTGTTGATGGCAAAACTTGACCAAGTCCTTACCTCTTCTAGCAAAGAGTAGATCACAAGACTTGGCAGCGGATAAATCGGAAACACCATCGCCACAGTAGAACAAGTAAGGTTTATTTTTCTCATCATACTTATAACCTGAGAGGACTTTTTCGATTGAGACCGCCTTGTCGTGCCCAAATGGAGTGTCATCTCTATAGACGATCTCCCAATCATCACCATTAATCTTCACATCATTAGAGATAATAGTGATGTGATTCATAGCTTCTTCCCCAACTAAATTTTTCAATAGCACTTCAATAATTGGTCCCATACCTGAAGAGATAACGTAAACTGGGATACCCATAGCTTGAGACCATTCGTAAGTCTCCTTGAATCCTGGGTCAAGTTGGATATTCTTCAACAAATACTGAACACATTTCTCAAACGAATGTCCATTTGCAGGAATAGATCTTAGCATCTCTCCAAAACCATCTCTGAATGACAACTTCTCTTCCAGCATTAAGTCATTTAACACCTGTCTTCTTTGGAGACCGAATCCTAGATTGTCAGTTATATAATCATTGGAGTCTTGTAAAGTGACTGTACCATCCCAGTCGGTGAACAAAATTGCCTGTGGAATTCCCATATCTATACTTTAATAACGTATGAAATACTAGAGATTAAATAAATGAGTTGCTGTCATAGGGCGTTGGTCGTCGTCTACGCAAAAAAGAAAAGATACAAAGATGATTCATTTTAGGAAACGCAGAAAAATTCGATATTTCGTAGCGATAACCTCCAAAGCGTGAAGATTTCATTACGCATGTTGTTCTCAATGAGGATCGAAGAACAAAGATTCCAATGTGAAATTTATAAACAATAACACGTCACTAATTTCTAAGTATACTCTAACCTCTTTCTACACCATTTTCTCGTGTTATCGTTCTAGACTCAGTATTATATGCGAAAATGGGCAACATAGCGATAATATCGGGAGGCACGGCCACCAATTCCATTTTAGATATCTTTCAGAAGCTATCAGACAACATGGACTGCTCATACATTCCCCCTTCGATGCCCAAACCAAAGCATCGATTCATATCTCACATCTTACCTATTTCAGATAACGGGGGATCTACCAGTGAAATAATCAGAGTGTTGGGAGGATGTTCTGTTGGAGACATAAGATCCAGAATCACGAGACTTATCCCAGATGAGAGTGTTGGATTAAGGGAACTCTTGTCACACAGATTATCCAAAGATTCGAACGAAGCTAAACAAGAATGGGGATCTATAGTAGAAGGATCACATGAACTATGGTTAAAGATTGAACCCCCTTGTAAAGAAATCGTTCGAAGCTTTTTGATTCATGTGCATATGGAAATTTTGAAAAGGTCTAGAAATTCAGCTAAGAACTTCAGATTAGAACTAGCTAGTGTGGGTAATCTATTCTTAACTGGTGCTAGACTATTTTGTGGTTCTTTGGACTCGGCAATTGAGTTGGTATTGAGAATTAGTCGTGTTCCTTGTGGAGTGCAGGTTTTGCCTTGCTTGAATACTAATTTCACGTATCACATCAGTGCTTTATTGAATGATGGAACTATCATAACAGGACAATCTCAGATTTCTCACCCCTCAGGTTCAGTCAATGGACCTACTACTTCCAAGCAAAGTGTATGCACACAAAATAACAATATGGTCAGAGCAAATTTATTCCCACATTCTCCCTCTACAATAGTCTCAAAGGGAGGACATACTGTTGGCATGGTAGAGGTGACGACAAATCTATCCACCTCTTCTTTGACTACAGAACTATTGGACACGTCCCTACAAGAAATGATAGATAGTCAGAATGTCAATTATGGTACCACCTCGGAGAGTTATAGAGCGGTAAGCAATCACAAAGTGGGCGATAACGAGTCATCTTTCTACTTTGAGAGCGAGCAAGAAGATGATCACCGGCCACAAGGGAAACAACATCTAGCTCCCACCCATCACGAGGATGACGACGAAGAGAATGAATATGCTGTACCATCGTATATCCACCCAGATTTGAAGGTGTCGCAGTTGCATTTCGATAAAGATGAAAATACTCCATTACCTGCCCCTATTGATCGTATTTTCTATATCTCACCATATGGTGAAGAAATATACCCACTTGCCCAAACTCGTGTTTTGAGATGCCTCTTGCAATCGAACGTGATAATATATTCAATAGGTTCTCTAATGACTTCTATTGTCCCTGTTTTAATATTACAAGGTGTTGGAGAGGCTATTCTATCAGAGGCCGAAATTCACGGAAAGAGGAAAAAGAAAATATTGATGTTAAATGGAACCCGCGATAGAGAAACAGAGACCTTGGATGCACTAGGATATATAAAGACAATTCATGATTCCTTGGAGTATTCTAGATTGCTCACCTCCTCTAAGAAAAAACTATCTAAAGGTACTAACTCCACCGCCTACGTTGGATTGAGTGCCTTTGTGACCCATATGGTTTATCTTGAACCGTCGCTGAGTATTCCTGTTGATGTGAAGAGAATTGAAGAGTATGGTACCAAGTGCTATGGAGTTCGGGCTCAATATGGAGCTGCTGATAGATATGATACGCAGGATTTGTATAATAAGTTAGAATCGATCCTTGGTGAATGATTGGAAATCGAAATATTTTTGGACGATGGTTTACAAGATGTTGCTTCAATATGACGATTCAAGAAATGAAAGCATACACTTTGAATGTATAAATTAGAAGACAATCTATAAAAACAAATTAGCAAGGAAAGGAAAAGAAATATTTGGATTTCAGAGTATTCGATGGTACCTTATATTGTTCGTATTTTATAGTGCACCCCCACATATCCGTTCTACGATCAACTGATCAGGACCCACATCAAAAAAAACAAAATCAGTATACCGAAAATCCTTACCATTAACCATCTGTTACTGCTCACTGTATTGTAATACTTTAATAACTCCCTTTGGGCACCCGATATATTCAAGCTAATATCCTCAACATTGTTATCAATTCTTTGAATCACTTCACCTTGCTCCTGTACCATAGTAGCCAACTGCTGAAACAATCCACCGACTTCATTAATAGTCGACTCTATTGCTTCCACCGCTCTGTTTCTATCTTGCAAATATTCGTTGTTTTGTTCTTCCAGTAACATGAGCTGCTGAGACTGATCAGGGATGAATAAATAATCGCTTTGGTTAGGAACTGAGACACCTGGATCTTGGTCTGCCATCGTTCCACTTAATGATGCCAGAAACGGGTTGTCTGAATGTGTGACCGCTCTATTTCTCAATGCATATGGGACTAACCCGTTAGGGTTTGCGCTATGGTTACTGTTTAATATTGTGTTACCGTTATTAAGTGTGTCCTTTACCCCAATTGAAGAGCCGTTGTTGACACTTGCCAGTAATTGTTCTTGTCTTGATTTCTGGGCTAGCTCGTTGCGTTGTCTTGCGAGTAAAACTTCTTTGAAAGTTTCACTTATATTTTTCGTCTTTGTGTTCAATAACTGGACAACGTTTTTGTTATGAGTGTTTATTTGAGAATCACTTGTAGTTTTCGTGGATTGTGATTGTTGTTGAAGTTCTTTTAAGGATTTCTCGATTTTAAAAATATCATGCTTGACAACATATGTAAGCTCAATCATATCTGTTGGCTTATCGTTGAATATTTGTTTTTGCTTAGCCACTATATCATGAAAAAAGGGTCGAAGTATGTTAGTAAGTGTTGACAGTAAGTACATAAAATCTAATTGTGTAACCATATTCAATACTTACACTGTGCTAGTTTACCTAAAGAACTGGTTACCCTAGCTATATCTTTGGCAATACCACTCGCTCTTTCACTAAATTCGCTCTTACTAACCTTCACTGGTTTATGAGGTGCATTTTTATCCAATGGTTTGTATTTGGAGCTTTGGTTCTGTCTTTGAACCGTTGAAACACATTGCTGGAACTCCAACGTTCTGTCTTGAACATTCACAGGTGTATAATAATCCATGCCTTGTGCTGGAACCGATTGTGGACTGTGATTATGAAATTTCTCCTAGACAATCAAAGTTGATAATTCACTATTATCTCTGCAAAAGAACGGATTTTGACGAGAAAGGCGAGTTCAATACAATGTGTTAATTCACTTATACCAAAGATAGTGAAATGCAAAAACACACCAAAACGATAACAACTTAGCAGCTGGGCCTCTTTTCAAAAACTGCACTCTGAGTTGTCCTGTCTATTGTTATGGTATTGCTTATGTCATGAATCTCGAAGCCTCCTAGATTAGTTGTTTTTGTTCTTTACCCTTAGGATGTGATCGCTCTTTTTACATAGTTTTATTTTAAATTGAATTGGTGTCCGATCTTTTACCATTAAATTTACACATTATATAGAGGAATGATCAATCACAATATATCGGCCTTGTGACCGCATTCATCACAATAAAAAAGAATAGTGTTTTCGTTCAGAGCACTAATACTCTTTGCTGTAAACTTTGTAGCACCACAATTGGAACACTGAATTTGAGTTTTCGCAGAGTCCTGGGTATGTAAGCTTTTGGAGTCAGGCAAAACATTGTCATTATCATCATCATCATCATCATCATCATCAACATCAACATCATCAACATCAACATCATCAACATCGTCGTCGTTGTCATCGTCAGAGTACAAGTAATCATATGGCTCTGTACCATCACCAAGGATGTGGTCTTGAATGGTTTCCAGAATCGATTCTCGATTCCGCTGTTCTGGTGCGGTAGCTTCTTCTTCATCAGTTAAAGGCATTTCATAGGTTGTATTAATGTTCTGGTCAGCCAATTTTCTCTCATCTTTTCGTAACCACTGGCCATCCCGGGTCTCCGCACGAGAGTCATCTTTCATACTAGAGCATGGAACATCGTCAAAGTAATTGTTTTCTTTGTCACTTATTGATGAGCCTGTATCATTGAACGCTGTGATTGACAGTTTACGGATTCCGTTCAGAATTTTTTGAAACGAGTTCTGACGTTCTTTCACCTTCGTCTGTGCATCATGGCCATTTCCGTGATTAACTGTACTTATTTGCATGTCGTTATCCTCAGTAGACTGCTCACGGTTTTCGAGAGTTGTTTTATCAGGAATTTGAAGTATGTTTTTAAGTTTCTTATCAATGCTTTTGAGATCAGAATCATCAATTAAAGCAACAGATGAGGGCTGTTTATTGTCTTCATTTGACTGTCTATATACAAATTGCCCTGGCATTTCATTTTCAAGCTGTTTTTGTTGTCGTTGGTGGAATTGTAAACGATCATATCCTACCCCATTTGCTTGACCAAAATCATTATGAATGGCGTAATACATTGAATTTTTATTGGCAGATTTACTTTCTTTAATAAACTCTTCCCTTCCTCGATCTTCATACAAGTCTTCAGACCTAGTCAATGATGAATTCCTATGAAGTCTGTTTGATCCTCTACTTGAATTTCTGACTTTAGAAATTGATTTGCTTTCATTCTTGAAAATATGTTTCTTATTAGAAATGAGATACTTCCGCAACGTGTATGCAAAATCTCTTCTAAACACTCTTATGAGACCGCTGTTGTCAGTAGTGACAATAATGGCTGAAGATAAATCTTCAGCCTCTCTATTATCGGGCATCAGGTTTCCATACTTGTTTTTCAAATCGAATATTGGATCATTACCCAACTCTAACAGCTTAGATGTTGATCTAGGTGCAAATATGGCAACGTTACAACGAGAATGATGAGCATGAAAGGCCCCATAGTTCTTGTTCTTCACCAGGCATTCTTCCTCTTTCAATAGCTTGGACCATGGAAACTTCTTACGATGTCCTTTTTTAGAAGCTTCGAGCTCCAATAATCCGGCAATATCCAAACCCCATATATAAGCCCATCCATCCTCGGAACCGGATATTACATGTGTTTCACCTTCACTAACCGAAGCACGTATAGTAGAATATTCGTTATCATATCCCTTGAATCTGATATCAAGCGCATTATCTTTAAAACTGCACAGTCTTATCCGGGAATCATTGGTAGAAATCAACAGTTTGATATCATCATTAGCGGGGAATATTTCTATTCCTGTTACTCTTGGGCATTTATTTTTTCTTTTAATTTGAAAATCTGCAGTGACTTCTAAGTCTTTGGTGGATAACACATATAGTATACCATTATCACCTCCAACAAAGATCTGTGAGGAGTCTGGTGAGAAATCCATACATGTTATACGTTTATGGATGTTATGTTGATATAATACTTCGTGCTCTAAAATAGACCAAAATTTTATAGAGCCGTCCCATTGACAGCTGATGAAAAACCTATCATCTTTCTTGTGGAAAAGAACAGAAGTAGCAAAACTACTTAGGTTAAATTCAGCTAAACAGTCATCTCTTTCAACATGCCATAACTTAATAACACAGTCTTGAGAACTTGAAATCAAGAAGTTGGACCTCGACCAGTCAAGGTTTAGAACTGTGTCATCATGGTGAAAAACTCTAATAGGCTTTGATTTGAAAACAGGTGCAAAGGGTGAGTATTTTTTACTATTTTGATGGTGTGTCTGATTTTGATGCCCTGTAGGGCACTTGGGTTTAATCTTCTTCGAGGAGAAGCTAGTATTGATGCCATTTGAATATACTGAAGGATGTAATGAAGATGAATCTTCATTAACATTAGACCCCAAGTCATTGAACTCTAAGTCTATATCATCGTATGTTCCGTTAAGCGAATTTTCTTTGCGATGAGTTTGTTTCTTATTTCCTTCACATCCAAGAAGAGACTCTTTATCTTCTTCTCTGTCAACCGCTGATGAAATTGTTTCCCATATTCTAATAACGCCATCATCCCCAGCTGAGGCAAGATATTTACCGTCTTTGCTGAACTGTAGGCTGAAATTTGCATGATTATGAGTTGAGCCACCACTACGGTACTGAGTAGGAGGTCTCAATCCGCCCAGTCCTCTAATATGATGCTGCTGATTCGGCGGTTTCTCGGATGTGCTAGAGTTATCAATACTTTGTAGATCAATATCATCTTCCAGTAACGTTGTTATATGTGATTCGTCATCTTTATCCGAATAACAAGATAGTTCCTGGGAGAGAAAGAAATGAGTAAATCCTTTACTCGAAACCTTAGGACTTCTTTTGAAAAACTCTCTATATTTCAATTCTTTCAAAAGTTTAGATATCCCTTCATCAGTCAAGGAGTTTCCAGATTCATCAAAAACGACTTTGTTTGAAGAAGGATGTGGCAAAGTCGGAACTATTTGTGATCTCGGTATTGGTTGTTTTACGGAATTATTTGAATAACTTTGCGATTGGTGCGTTTGAGTAGAAACATTTTTTAGCATGGTTTGTCCATTCTGGGTAATTGGATTCAAGCCTACTGTGGTATCCACTTTCAATTTGTCATTTGGACCAGTGCTAGTGCTCAAAGACATTGGGGTGTTATCTGGATGTGTTTGAATCTGAGACATACTGATGTGAGTCCGGTGATGAAATATATTGTAAAATATAAGATTGATCACCTATTAATAAGTAGATAGTGGCGCGCGTTGCTAAATGTGTCACAATTACACTAATCACTGTCTTCGGAACTCACTTATAAAGTTTCGGGAAATGGAGATGGAGTTTCAAAGCAGTGACTGTATCTATTTGTAATTAGGGTACCAATTGAATTAGACAAAAGTTTTTGAACTGGAAGACGAATAGCAGAGAAGTATATACATATGTATTCAAATACTGAATAAAGTCAATCAATTGTCTTGTTCAAAAATTGTCACTTTCAAAGAATTTGTTTCAAAGTGAGATAGGATCAAACCCGAAATCAATTATCCTAAACCTTAGTGCAAAATTTAAATCAAATAAAAAACTATAACTTTAATAAGGCGCTGTAAAAATCAGGGGTTACAAGTCGCAGTCCTTTACTTGTAATCAATTACATTACAATTTATCACACTACAATTCTTGTAAGTTAAACTATCATAATCATCTCGTTAATCCCAAATATAGGTACCGAGAATTTAATTTCTTAACTATTTTATGAAATAGATGTGTGCATTGATTATTATATATATTTCTTCATTAATATATAGGGGCTGGCAATAAGGGGTGTGAGCTCCAAGCCAAAGATATGTATGAAGCTCCCTTTCTCCTAATCTACTCATTCGTCAATAGTATTGCAATGGGCAGTTAGTTATCACTTACTGAATATTTTTTCTACTTGTAAGCTATCATATGAAACCCAACTCACACTCATACCCTTAAAGACCCAAACTCAAATCTATATGAGTCAAATCTTGTAAATTAATTGAATAATAAAATGTGATATTTAAATGTTTGAAGCATAATCATTATTACATAATTCATTACCCAACCTCCTGCCAACTTTTGTACTAGTGTCACCAATAATTTAAACGACTCGATCAACACACGCACGACCTCTCCATGAAACTTTTTTTTTGGGTGTTGGAAATTGAGTGAACTAATAGGACTACCTGGTTTATCATTACATGACAGGAAAGTAGAAAACTACTTTTGAATGAGTAACTATCAAATCTAGTCTAGATAACTCAAGCAACACCAATCCCACTCTGAAATGTCCACTGAAGCTGCTGCATCCTCCTGGGCTGACGCAGAAAACGATTTTCCTCCAACACAAGTCATTGAAAATTCAGATGGAACGAAAACTGTAATTTCTTTCAAAATTAATGAACAAGGTAAAAGAGTCAAGGTCACACAGAAAGTTAAGCTTGTCACAGTAACAGAAACGGTTGATCCTTCAGTGGCTGCAAGAAAAAAATGGCACAGATATGGTGACGAGAAAAATAATACTACTCCAGGTCCGGATAATAGTACAACTCAAGTTGGTGAAGAAGTTAAATTGATCTTAGGGACAACTTGGAAACAAGATCAAAAGAAAGAACTCGAAGAACAAAAGAAAGACATGGCGAAGACAAGACAAGCAACATTTAAATGTAGAACTTGTCATGGGGACCACTTAACTTCAAAATGTCCATATAAAGACACCCTTGGTGAAACTTCAGAGACTCCTGAACCTCTCGATGGTTCTGGTGCGTCCGATGGTGCTCAGGGTGCCTCTGGTGGTGCAGGTGGATCAGGGTATGTCCCACCTCATCTAAGAAATAAAGCACCGGGAAGCTTACCAGGCCCTGGTGATATGAGAGAGCGTGATGATTCAACTACTCTAAGAATTACAAACTTGAACGAACAAGTTGATGAAGGCATGTTGGAGAATATATTCCATAAATTTGGTCCTGTTATGAGAGCGGTTGTCTTGAGAAATAGAGAAACTAGAGAATCAAAAGGTATTGCATTTGTTGAATTTGCATCCATCGCACGTGCTCAGGCTGCTTTAGATGCTTACAATGGTAAGGGTTTGATGAACTTGATCATGAAGATTGATTGGTCTAAACCAAGAAAATAATTTTATGTATTTAAATCAAAACGATACGTATATGTGCTTTTTTGTCATTCCTTATTCTGTTAAAAGTAACAACTAAATTTATGTGGTGAGATAACGCGTTCTCGCCATCCATTGAGATTAAAAGAATCTGTTAACTAGCAAAGTAGCTACTTTGTCATGTTCGTAAACATCGTTATGAGCACCAAAATCGTCAATGATATACTCAATTAAAGTCTCCTCAACTCCAACTTTCGAATGCAACCAATCTTTAAAGACTGCTAGCTGACCGCTAACTGATAGCAGTTCATCTTTGTCACTGTGCAGGATAATCACTTGAGAAAGCATTTCAAACGCTGTTTTTAATTGAGCCTTTGTTTCATAGTCATGTATGAGATCGTACTGGGTCATGTTACAATTATGAAGCCATTCATTCTCAGTTTTGAATGCTTTCGAGACAAAAGAAATATAAGAAGGTTGCTCTCTTAGCATTGCACCAACATCATAAATCCCATCAAGGAATACTACAGAATTGATTCTGGGTATGATTATTTGATCCGGTCTGATATCACTGTAGTGTAGTAGAATTTTGTCATACGATAGAATTTGAGAGCACAAAGTTGCTCCAACTGAATGACCAACTACGGCAATCTCGTCAACCGCAAGTTTTTCTTTCAAGTACCTCAAAGCACTAAGAACATCAAGTAGATGATATGGATGTGTAACTTCAGGAGACAATCTGTAATCTAGGGAATAGAAATCAGCTGTCCGAGTCTCCGTATTATGGCCGAGGTTCTTGGAGCTCAAAATTTTATCAATCTTGGATACAATAGTATCAAAATCTGCGTATGTGTTATTTGGATCAACCCAAGCACCCCCATGAATAAGGACAAAGGGGACTAGACTTTGTTTGACAAATTCAGTTGCAACAGACAATCGATAGTGCTTCAGCACCTGGCGGGGAGAGTCTGTACCGTATCGATGGACAACAGTGCTGCCAACTGTCATGATGTTGGATATCAGCTTTTCATGGTTCGTTAATGAACCAAATGTACCATTCATTTCAGTAAATGAATACTTATTGTTGATCATTTATAGCAGCCCCTAATTTTCACCAGCCACTCATTATAGTGCTTGTCTTCCGGCCAGCTAGATATTCGTTACCCGTCCTTCAAATGAGGCTAAAGCTTTCTTATTTTCAATTTCGCGGTCATTAATCTTCCAATCACCAAAGGTAACGTGGAATTTCAGTTATTCTATATGTTGGCTGTCACCTTAAGTAAAGTACATACTCCATTTATTCTTTCAACCCATTCACGTACTTCTCCATTGCAAGTACTACAAATAAACAGAGACACATTACAAAATGAGCGAATATTCGGACGTCCAATTATTTGTCAGACCGATTGGTCCTGAAGTGACACACGAAGAAGTTGAAGAATTTTTCTCAGCTGCTGGTCCATTGAAAGAGTTAAGATTGATGCCGGGTTACGCTTTCATTGAATTTGAAGCAGCAGAATACGCTCAAAGAGCATTTAGCGACTTCTTAGATAAGCCATTTGCAGGTGAGAATTTACAAATCGAATATGCTAAACACAAACCTGAATATGCTAAGAAAGGTGAAAACAGAGTTAAAGTCTCTAATTTGCCACCTGGTACTGCATGGCAAGATTTCAAAGACTTCATTAGAGAAGAAGTCAGATTAACTCCCACTTTTGTTAGAATCCCTGTCGAAGAACCAACGGTTTGTCATTTGGAATTTGCTTCCAGAGAAGATTTGGATTCTGCTATCAGTCAATTGAATGGTGTCAACTTTAGAGACACTCAATTAGTCGCCGAAGAAGACACCAGTCCATATATTGCCTCTGCATCTAGAACATTTGCTCCATATAGGCAAAGAGGTTTCAGAGGTAGAGGTAGAGGTAGAGGTGGTTTCTTCCCAAGAGGTGGGTACCCTCCAAGAGGAGGCTATGGCGGTCCGAGACCGGACTTCCAACCAGGTTACAGACCTTACCCTCCAAGAGGTGGCTACGATTCTTATCCACCAAGAGACGGCCCACCAAGAGATGATGGTTATCCGCCAGCTGGCCCACCTGGTGACGGGTACGCTCCACCTCCAAGAGATGGTTTTGTTCCTAGAGGTGGATATGCTCCAAGAGGCGGATACAGAGAGTTCAGAGGTGGTAGAGGTGGATATGCTCCAAGAGGTGGCTATGCTCCAAGAGGTGGTTTTAGAGAGTATGGTGGAGATAGAGGTTTCAGAGACGGTCCTCCTCCACCAAGAGAATACAGATCATCAAGAGAAGGTGAAGCCCCAGGCGGTTACCCACCTGCTGGTGGTGAAAGAGACTACGGTAGAGAAAGATCACCAAGCAGATACTAACTTCACAGTTGTTGAATCAATGCTTCCCGTTTGCCTTGTTGTTTTTATCTCATTGTACTTGTTGTGATCAACACTATTTACCATTTTTGTTACCAGTGAAAGTTGTTTTTTTTTTTTTTGTTCTTTGTTCCCATAACTCATTTGCCGTTGTTGTGTATCAAACGTTGTCAGATATCAGTATTTCAATAATAGTTAAAACATGATTACTATCATCCGTTGTTTAGAAGAAGTTTAGAAATTGTATGAATAGGAAGTAGAAATCGGAGTTTGAAATAGACGAGAATTATCTTATATTGATATTAAAATAGTTTTACCATTGTATAAATTTCCGCTATTTACCACTTTTGTTTATGCAAGCATATGACTCAACTTTTAGTAGAAGTTCTAATACAAAGAACTTCTTTTCTGTCGTTGAACGAAAGCCAGTGCCCAAATAGAATAAGGATCACATTAAGCACAATTATTTCTTGAGATTAACCAATCCATTTAAACACAATCGTATTATTGAAAATAAGAGACAGTTTTTTAAATTATCTAATTACTTGTAATCATTATGCAGAAGAAACTACAAACGGAACCAGGGCAAGTGATACTAGAATCTTGTTTTTACAGCAGTTGCAGCAGCATATATATATAATCATCATGCTCAAAGTTCTATATGCCTTGTCAATTAAGGTCAGTGTCAGGATACAAAAACCATTGAGTGTCTGTAACTTCATTCATAATACATTCAAATCCCCTGTTATTGGTTTAACAAATAACCTGGACTCTCAAAGACACGGAAACTTTTCTCATCAAGCATTAAGTCTGCAGCTGACGTGTTGGGACTATTCAATGCACTTGTAAAAATTACTAACTTTTCATGGTATAGTGACTATACTGGATATAGTTACACTGTATCATTTTACCAACTAAATAGGTTGTCTGTATATTAGAGACGATGACGGGTCGGTATTAATCGCTGTCTCTCATCAGGTGTGTGCGCATAATACTGCACATTACGTACATTTTATAGAGAATAATAAGTGTATATACTCGGAGAATAGGGCCATACTAGTTTAGTTCTCATGAACTCGGCTTGATTATTCTCTTTTTAATAGTCTTCAATGTCACTATCACTGTCTGACTCAGTGTCGTACTTATGAAACATTTCGCCATTTTGTTCATCTTCCAAACTCATCAATAAGTTCAGAATATTCAAATTTCCTACTTTACTTATAAGCTCGTCGATTCGTTTTAGCTGAGCACTTTTGGTCACCAAAGTTTCCTTTTCTTGTTTGTTCACTTCGCGTTGTTTATGTTTGTCATGCATTGCAATAAACAGATTGACGAGTTTTTTATTGGTTAACTCGCTGTCCTTCAAACTTCCAGCAAGTTTGTTTATTTTCAATCTATTGGAAAAACCAATAGTGTCGATGTAATGATTTTGCCAGTTGACGTAGTTTTCCAGCTTCTTTATCTCCGTCTCCCTTTCTCCACCCTTTTGAGCTTGACTATCGACATTCTTGCTGTTGTCATAGCCTTTCAAAGTTTCTATGTACTCAAGTAACTCGGATTTCTCTAATTCAAATTTTTTCACCAATTCGTTCATATCTGTCTTTGATTCTTTGTTTAGTTTGACTCGATTTTCAATTTTTGATGTTATTGTGGCAAATCTCAAAGTGCATAAACTCTCATCGAAATCAACAGGTGATATACAAGCGACCATTGTCGTCTTTGAATTTCCTCCGATGCTTTCCTTTAATAGCCATGTCAATGTTGATTCTCTGTAAGGTATAACACTAAGGTGGTTACATTCCGGTCTCTCTGAAAGCAAAGTAAGAACTCTTCCTAGAGTAGTCAAAGATTTGTTGATTTTAGTCCCCTCCTGTCTTCTGACTCTCTCTAGTCCGTCACTAGCTATTGATTTTTCCGATCCGGCTAAATCAACAAGTCTCAAATTCGATCGTAGCGTGACAATGGAATTGCTCGAAGTGTTAAATCTCTCTTGTGTGACATTCAATGTTAGTATGGAGTGTGATCTCGATGAGCTTTTATTCGAATTGGTTTCCGCCGTCGTCCTGTTGGTATCCCCCATTTTCAACAACTTGAGAACATCATCCAATGATGTTATCTCAAACTCAGACAAATTTTCAATAAATGCTATTTTGTCAATATTTTCTCGGACTTTCAACCTTTGTGACGCTTTATCAGAAGTTAGCAAATCAACAACATTTTCCTGATAAATCTCAAAGAAAGATAATTTGATGCTAAACTTTGTATCCTTCAACTGATTCAGTGTCTCAATCAATGCACTGCAAATCATCGGAATCAAGCCTGGTTCCTTTTCTGACCCCATCATAGTGAATGTCTTTCCAGAGCCCGTCTGACCATAAGCCATGATACAGGAATTGAACCCCTCAATTGTATTGTTCAGCATATCACGCCCCAATTCATCGAACAACGTATTTTGACTAGCATAGTCCTCTGATGATGGCTGAATCGACGAAAAACATCTGTTGAAGGTGAACTTTTGTTGATCTCTGTACTTTTTAGACTGATATGAGTTCTCGGGGGCTCTTAAGAGCAGAGTGTTTTTATCGGGAACATTAATCAAATACTGCGGTTTACCATCACTGTTCATTATCTCTCGTTCCAATAATGGTCTCACCCTCACAATGACCTTGATGTTAGATTTATGTTGGTCTTGTAATTGATTTGATAGGAGTGGAGGCTGTGGTTCTGAGAAGGGCGAGTTTGTTTGCTTATCACTCAAGGGAGATGGCATTCTTGAAGTTGGTCTACCCTTCACTTGAATCATAACTAAAATTTATTAATGCATTCACTGAATACTTATGCGGTGGGTATAGATGTTAAAGTAATGAAGAGTAAATCAGTTGCTAGATTACACCAACTGAAGATATGTAAGTACTGCAAATGTAAACAAACAAGTTTATGGACGCGTCTATCGACTTTTGTTTTTTGTGGTGGCAAAAATTACCAGACCATTTGACTATTGATATATATATATAAACATCCAACCATTTCATTTTTAATCATACAGGTTGATGTTAGAGACAATGTTATGGCAAGCGAATAAAAGGCAGTCACGATCATTGAGAGATCTAGAATTGTATTTACTGGATTCACCTGCCTCGGAGGAAAGTACTACTTGTGTGTGTTTTTAGTTTCTCGATCTCAATCCTGTCTCACATCGATTGGTAATTTGTATCTCTAGTCTGAACGTTCACTTCTTGAAATACGATAACTATGTCGCAACCGAGCCCGGAACAAATTGATTTATTACATCAATTCAAAGAGTTTACGTCCTACAATGAGGAAGAAGAACAAGAGAAGGTTGTCAGGCTACTAACTGTGTGCAACTGGAATCTTGAGATAGCCGTTGCTAGATATTTTGATAACGATTTCCCTACTTTGTTCAATGATCAACCTTCGCTCAACTCTCAAGCTTCCGACACTCTATATGAAGGATCTTATTCGGCAGAAAGTGTTCGTCGAAGCTCATTTGGATTTTCTCAACCCCAAACAATTGCGTTCGATCACCAAGTTGTCGATATGCTTCCTAAGCTACCGAGAGCAACCCCTATAAAAAATAACTGGAAGTTTCAATTGGGGTTAGCCAATGAAAACCGACCACAACAGCAGACGCAAAGAAAGAGATTGATTTCATTATTATCGCCAATTGTGTTTGTTCTCATGCTATTTCCCAAATTGTTCTGGATTGTTGGCTATGGGTTAAGTAAGTTGCTTGGCCCTCTCTTTCCTGGATTATTTAAATTACTAGGATTAAGAGAAGGTCCTAATGATTTCCCTGGTAAGCCATTACATTTTTTTAAAGAGACTGTGGATAATCACAAAATAAAGATATATATCGATGAAGTATTAGGTGAACCATCTGACTTGACAATTTTTGAAGGTGAATTCAATGACGCGTTCACATTGTCCAGATCGGAGCTCAGGTGGCTGATGTGTATACTGGTGAATTCAGAGGCAGAATTATCTAACAAGTTTATTAAGACGTATTTGAATAATGATCAGTTTATCAACTTTATCTCTGAGAATAATATAATATTATACATTGGTGATGTCAGTTACCCAGAAGCATTTGAGGTCGGTAAAGCTTACAACGCACTTGCATTGCCATACATTAATTTGATTGCAAATGTATCATCAAATGGAACTAGCTTTCCATCAATGTCAACAGTTGCCAGGTTTCAGGATTTTGAAAACGTGGTGAAAAATATAGAAAATTCTAAAAAGTTGATTAAAAGATTACAAAAAATAATCGATAAATATGAGCCCCAATTAACCACGCAAAGGATAGATCTGCAAGAGACTCAATTTTTTAGACTAATTAGACAACAGCAAGACGATGCATATCAAGAATCATTATTGAGGGACAAATCGAAACAGGAGGAGAAGAAGCAAAAAGAATCGCATGAGAAAGCATTGATAGAGGAGAAGCAAAGAAAAGAGGAGTTGCTGAAATTGAGAGAAAAACAAATGGGCGCGTTCTTGAAACAAAGTACCTTAAATATTTTTTCGCATTATGATAATAAAACATGGGTTAAAGGTGAGTACACAACCATTCAATTAAGAAATCATCAAGGTGAACGAATGATTCGAAATTTCTCGAAGTATGAGACACAGTATGACATTTTCTTATTTGTTGAATGTAAGAAACGCTTGACGGAAAAGGTGAAAGAAACTGGAATTCCTGAGTCTCGACTACTTGAAGAATTACAGAACACTGATGTTGATTCCGATGTTGATACATCTGATTATGAGCATGTCTTCAATTTCGAACTGATATCTCCCTTGCCTAGGCTGAAATTATCTCCAGATAATCAGAAACTACTCAAAGATGTCACAGAACTATGGCCTAATGGATCTTTGCTCATTGAAGCATTTGATGAGTCATCAGAAGAAGAAGATGATCGGGATGATTAATGAAATAATATATTTATGTTCCTCTGTACCCTCCGCTTATTTATTTTACATATAGATGTACCTGTGTGTTTTCAATGTAAATTACTGTTGTATTATTCATTTATTACAGGTATGGATTAAAAGTATTTCTACTTTCTACGTTTGTGGTCGCTTTCAATATCAACGTGATCATCACTCGTATCGCCTCTCAAGCTTTGTAGGTTTCCAGAGACGACACCCAAAACGTACTCCTTCAGCTTCTCATTTTTGTCAGCCTCATCTGTGGACTCATTCATAATTTTCTCTAACTGTTGTCTTCTCTTATTGATCTCGTTGTTTGGCAGATCTTGGTCGTTCTCATTAGACACGAAAAACTTCACTTCTTCACCATTTGGTAGAAGGACCCTGGAATCGTTACTCTCTGTAGGTCTGTTTGAGGCCTCGCCAGTTTTCTCTATGCTAAGTAAATACTCAACTAGCTCGGGAAACTCATCTTCCTCCTCTTGATATTTTGCAGCGGTTAGTCCGTCATTGTTTTTGATTTTGAAGTCAGCACCTAGTTCAGATACCAAAATCCTCGCAACATCTAGCGACTCGACATGATGTAATGGTGTATCACCATCGTTATCCTGTATATTGATGTTTCCATTAGCCTCATTTACCAAGAATTTTAGCAGATCTATGTGTCCGTATGCGGCGGATGCATGGATTGGTGTGTATCCATTAGGATCTTTGGAGTTTGCTGTATATTTACCTGACTCGATGAGCTGCTTTACTTGCGAAATTTTATTGTCAGCGGCAACTACCCAGATGTTTGTAGTAGCCATATTGGTTCTAAGATGTGGTGGTTGTATTCTTTATTAGTGTCTTGCAAATCCTTGAACTTCTTGAACGTCTTGAACGTCTATCATACCATTACACTCAGTTACCGATATCATTGCACAATGTCATAACTATAAGTAATAAAATGCTGTAGATCTGATAATTTAAAGTGACAAGAAAAATATTTATTGTGTGTACAGATGTTTGCTTGGCCCTTTCTTCTTCAAAATTTCCAGCTTGCATACATATTAGAATACTGAAAGAAAATAATAAATATATTAGATAAATATTGAATAATAAATATTGAAAATTGAATATTAAATATAAAACTTATTCAGGCCATTACATTTCGCTTTGAAGTGCCTGGTAGCAGTAATTACAAATAGTCTAATAGCGGACAGTTGAAATGACCAGAGGAGCAGAAAATATCCCCGAGTCACACACAGCAATAGACAAGACAATTTCTCCATCGGATTCAGCGAGTGGATTTACATGGTGGACTAAGACACTTAAATACAAGACAGGTCTTGGACTAACGGCAGAAGAAAAGGCAGAATACGAAACAATAAGCAAACAAAAAGAAAGCTCAGCTCACTGTAACGCCTGTTTAGAACATGTTGAGTGGAACATGAAGTACTCGCCCACCGTTGTCTTTATGCTTCAGCAAATAAATAAGCTTGGTGGCTATGTTCCAAAGGACAAGATACATTGTGATATATGCGCAGATGGGAAACTGGGTGGGTTCAATCCTGAAAATGGTATTCAGCTTTGTGCAAACTACATCAAAGGAGATAAATGGGTACTAAACGATACACTGTCCCATGAATTGGTGCACTGGTACGACAATACCCGATTCAAGGTGGATTGGATGGATTTAAAGCATCATGCTTGTTCCGAAGTCCGAGCAGCATCGCTAAGTGGAGACTGTGCAATCATGACAGAGTTTTCGAGACGATACGGGCTTATTCGATTTGCTAAGGGTCATCAGGCATGTGTTCGCAGAAGAGCAGCTTTGAGTGTTGTCGGGCATCCAAAGTGTAAAGATATGGATCATGCGAATGAAGTCGTAGACGAGGTTTTCAGAAGTTGCTTCAATGATACAAGACCTTTTGAGATGATTTACCGCTAGAGATTGTTGAATTCCCCCTTTTCATAACTTGTATATATAAATGGATGAATAAATAATCATGTATTAAGTTAAAATGTTGATATAAACCCTATCAGCAAATTGGAATACATATAATGAACATAAGTGCCGACCAAAGAAATTCGGGTACCTTTCCCAGAAAGCAAGCTGAGAAATCCCATAAACGTAAGCAAAAACCAAAGGAAGAAAACATAATTTAGCAAGTCAGAGTAGCAAGATCATTTATTTCAAAATACTAGATACATGGTACACATCATACTTGGACCAAACACTATACCAAACCAAAAGATACAGTTTCCTAAAATCTTTCTATCTTTCATGAATTTAGTCTTACCTAATTGCATCAAGGGTAGTTGACTCATTTGTAGTAATAACAAATATCCTCTCAATCTGTTATAAATGACGTACATTGCCAACTCATGAAAAATAGAACTCAAAAAGAAAGTAAACAAAGTAGCTGCCGTTTTATTTAACATGAGTGCCGAGATTGAAGAATGATAAACGTGACGAAGCAAGAACTTGTGAACAAGAACGTTCCAATCTCTAGCGTATTCGTTCCAATCAACAGAGTTCCACCAGTATCTATAAAAGTCTCTATCAGCGAAGCCTGACAATTCGGCGATCGCATTACAGATAAGTTCCCAAATTAAGTAAAAAACTAATAGGTAAACACTCAGGAATGGTGGAATGGTCTCCAAGATAATGAATGGATATGCTTTAAGACGGGTCCATATATCTGCCGTTTCTCTTAATTCATTACAGTGAATAACAATTGGATACAGTAATGACTCTGAAATGGTCACCATTAAAAATATCACACCAAATATGCCTGCCACTTTTGTTAGCAAGTAGCCCCATCTAATCTTGTTATTTCTAGGGTAGTCAATTTCATAGACTAAAGTTGGGAACATTGAATAGGCGAAAAAATTTTTAAGGGATACATTGGTAGGAAACGGGGTTTCTGTAGATTGAATGTCCAATTCAAATTCACAAAACTCGATTGATTTCAATAATGGGATTCTAATATCATCCAACACAGTGTCATCATCTTGATGTTTTTTCAAATATGAAGTGGAGTAATCCAATTCTGCTTTAATGTTCCATAAATATCCATTATAGAAAGCATACGAGTGAATTTTCATCAGCATGACAAACGAATGTAACATTAAAAAGATTTTTGCAATCCATGGATAGTCGTTGTACTTTGCCCAATACAAATAAAAAGCAACAAATACAGTTTCATAAAGTGATTGAATAATCCATCCAGATTTAGCCCATGTAATAGCTTTGTTTTTCACCAACAATTGAATAAAGACAGATATATACATGGATAAATACATTGATAAATCTGTTAGTCCAACACCTACCAAGTTTCTTAACATGATTGATATTATTTTGATCTCTGACAGCTTATCAACACTAGTCAAATAGAAAAAAACTATCTTGAGAGTTCCAAAAAACACGCAAAACCAGAATGCAACAAAGAACCCATAAAAATTGGCCCCGAATTTAATTTCATTATCAAAGATGGATTCCCTGGCGACGAAATTTAAATCTCCAAATTTTGACTTTAATGAACCGTCCTTTCTGTATCTGTTTAAATCAAATAATTTGTCTGATTTCTTAGTGTCTTTAATATTTTCAACAGCTAAGTACTTTGATATTTTACGGATGGAATCCTCTTGTAAATCCTTCGATTCCACAAACTTCTGCTTTGCGACAGATCCATTGCCATCCGACGGAGATAAAGGGACGGAAGATATATCTGTGCTACTGCCGTTTGTAGATTCAGAAGCTTCATATTCATTACTCAGCAAAATCGACTTCCTGTCACCTCGGTTCTTATCTATGATCACACTTCTAGTATTCAAACTTGAGAATGAAGGTGATTGTTCGTACCCTGTTCCTTCAACCGGGAAACCGTCGCTGAGAGGCATATTTAATATATTGGAGGAAATCGCAGAAGAAACCAAGTTGTGGATATAAAAAAAAAGATTGGAATAGTTAAAGTAAGCGTAGTTCTTGTTATGCTTGGAAGTATAAGTATTCAAGTGTAAGTACATAAGATTCATTGGCTGCCAAGTTATAAATAATCAGGGGAGAGAGTGTGTGTTTGTCAGCTTCCTCAGATAACAATCAACTAGGCCAGTATATATTATATAATATATTATAATTTGTAGATTAAACGCAAGGCTGTGAGGCTTGGTAATAAATGACGTAAAAAGAGATAAAATATTTTTGTAGGGCAGTGAATCCTTTTGAAAATTTGATGTCTTAGCTTGAATCTCCAAGGATTCAGAGGCATTTGACTGTCTTAAAGGTATATTTGGTTTGTTCACTGTGGTTTGATACAATAGTATTTGTAATTGTATCAAAACCAGGGGGTATAGATAATTACAGTCATGTCGAGACCAGAACAGCTGGCTCCTCCAGAAATCTTTTACAATGATTCAGAGTCGCACAAGTACACCCACTCGACAAGAGTACAGCATATTCAGGCTAAGATGACCTTCAGAGCTTTGGAATTACTCAATCTCGAACCAGGAGTAACAAGTTTCTTACTGGATGTTGGTTGTGGGTCGGGTTTGAGTGGAGAAATTTTGACAGAGGAAGGCCATATTTGGATTGGAATGGACATCTCTCCCTCGATGTTGGCTACAGGTTTAGATAGAGACGTGGAAGGAGATTTATTCTTGAGCGATATGGGTTCGGGTGTTCCATTTAGAGCGGGTGCTTTTGATGCCGCTATTTCCATTTCTGCTATCCAGTGGCTATGTAACGCTGACTCCACTAATAATGAACCCAAAGCTAGATTGGCAAGATTTTTCAGTACTTTATATGCAGCTCTGAAGAGAGGAGGAAAATTTGTAGGACAATTTTATCCTTCCAATGAAGATCAAATCATTCAAATCACCTCTGCTGCCAAAATTGCTGGTTTTCAATGCGGTGTTGTTATAGATGAACCCGAATCCAGGAAGAACAAAAAACATTATCTAGTCTTACAAGCAGGTCATTCTGAAAGACCTTTGAACTTGGGTGAAATGGATGTTGAAAATGCCGTGGAACGAAAAGAAAAGAAAATGAGCAAGAAGATGTTGAGACATTCAGAGACGAAGAAAGATTATATAAAGAGAAAGAAAGATCTGATGACAAAAAGAGGTAAGCATGTTGCTAATGATTCTAGGTACACAGGTAGAAGAAGAAAATCTAAGTTTTAATTTTCTGTGTATTTCCCTATACGGCCCTCGCTTATTTATCATCTTCTATACCTTTATAAATTTTAATGTAATCATATGCTCAATACTGGAATATTAAATAGCTTTAATTGGTGTCCTTAAATGGTTTGGATACTTGTCATTGAAAAACGGAGTGCAAGCAGCGTACTAAAGGTATTGAGTTAATATTAATGACGTTCGTTCGAGTAAACGTTACCCGCTCTTTCAAATCCGCTCACAAAAATTCAGTGAGGAAAAATGAAAAATGGTCTATGGTATGGTTTTAAATCAAAGTTAACTAAAATCAAAACGTTGGTACTGTGAATGGTTGTTTGATCTAAGGGTTCACAATAATTAAGGTGCCCATATATGTATCAACATTTAGGATAGCAGCACTTATATACCAATACAACACAATTCATGCTTTCCAGGTCTTTTTTAATACTTTCATCCGCTACAAAATCTTCAACAAGAAAGTTTGGAGTGAGGTACTCAGCTATATCGAAAAAGAAGAGAATCTCCGTCCAATTATTAAAGGATTTCCCAGGTGTCGGAGTGAAAGGACAAATAGTACAAGTCAAGGCATCGACAATGATCAACAAACTTCATATCAATAACGGTGCTGTGTACTTGAATATTCCTGGTTCTCAACCTGTTATCCCGGTGGTTCAGCCTGCGGTCATCCCTGCAGTACAGGCAAGAACTGAGAATAAACCACCCCAGGTCAAGGAAGAAACTAAGTCTTCTCTATTTTCCTTGGATGAATTGCTTGCATTTGATTTGAACGCCAGCTTGGGTACAGATGTGAGTATCATCATAAACAAGATCCCAAAGAAGTTGGTGTTTTTTAACGACTCCTCTAATAAGAAATTGACGAGACCAATTGATAAGACGAGAATTCAATCTACTTTAATTAGATTAGTGAATAGAGAGTTGAAGGAAGGCGAAAGTGAAGAATCAGTCGTCGAATTTTTTGATCCAACTAACGTTAGTTTAAGCTTGCTCAATTCCAAAGAAGAGCCTGTTGACAAATTTACAGAGACAGGTGCTTATCAAGTGTCGATCAATGACACCAAAGACGGAGAGAAGGAGTTGTTGTCCATTGCGGTGACTGTAAACTCTAGAAATGAAAAATATAATTAGACCGGTGTAATTGGTATTTTAGAGGAACATTAGAAAATGTTTGTGTATTTAATATTTATATATATATATATGTATTTTGCATGTATATAGATTGAATTATCATGTAATTAGTTTAAGAAAATCACATATTTTGATATAGTTGTCAACACGAAGAGAGTTAACTAGAAGTTGTAATAATCAGTAGTTAACTAGGTTTGTACACTACATATCTTCAATTCACGCTGCATAATACATATAGAACAAATTTCAAAATTCCAAAGCAACGATTTTTTGAATAAATATAATGCTATTACAAGTTTTCATATAGACACATTTACTACAAGTAGAGTAGAAAGAGTGTTAATCAAGTTGTTTGCGGTATGGGGGTAAAGTCATTAAAAACAAAACTTTTGTCAATAAGCAAACGGAAATCAAACAGGCCTACATCCTACCAAATATCTCCACAAAAAAAAGACCGGGTGTCTACACAAAGAACAGACACCAGCTCGACTGATAAAGAGGATTTCAAAGTTGGGCAGCATTATAACATAACCGATTATGATGTTAATGTGTTTGACAATGAACCACAGTTTCCCTTTTTGTGCAACAGGATAAGAAACGATTTGAACCAGGATCCGAACTTGGAAGATGATGACGATGAAGATAATTTGAATATAATATTAGACTCTATTAGATTCCTAAGAGATTTGAAATTTACCAACTTGAACAACATCGGCAGAGGACGTGTTTCCAAAGTTAGCAAGTCAAAAATTACAAAGAAACGGTCATCATATCCCAAAGTGATAGTATTGAACCAGTTGTACTCTATCTTTACTAATTCCGAGACATTTATAGATTTAAAGATTGAGAAACTGATAAAGCTAGGAGAAGTGAAGTTGTTTGTCTTGCAGTATGAAAACTATGAGTTCAAGCTACTCATATTGATGACTGATTTAGTAGAGCTGGTGAATGAACAAAATAGCGTGGATCATGAACAAACATCGCAATTAAACTCAAACTTTGTCAGTCTTTTGGAAGCGTATCCTAACTTAATTGAGATCTCATCTACATTATTGAAGCAGAATACACTCAATCCAAAATCTCTAATAAATCGAGGATTTTTGACACTTGCGCCTTCCTCTACAACATCTTCTTCTTCATCGCAAGAAGAGGAGTTTTATAAGCTTTCCTTGCCCAATCTAGGACCGATTTTGAAAAATATCAAAAATTCAACGAAGGCAATATACAAGATTCTTTATAGTTCAAAATACAGGCAGATGTTGGAATCCGACTTGAAAGACAAGTTCGAAGGAGGGACTCAATTTGTATTCAAATTAAATGCTATTAGTTTGAGTTGGTGTATTAGTTTGATGATAGGGTTAGGAGTTTTAGAATGTTTTAATTCGCCAGTCGGAAAAGTATTCAGATTGACAGGTAAACGGCTAACTATGTAAAACTGTGAATAATAAATTGTAAAAAATTTATAGACTATATTTAGTGCAAATGTACATGTAGTAAAAGTGCTATTAGATAACCAAAAACTATCTTCTTGAAGAGATTGAAACACTAAAAATATAACGAAAATTACAAGTAATGCAAACGTGGTAATTCGATGTTTCAAACATTCGAAAAGGGAAATCAAGAACTGAAATAATTGAGAAAACCATAGAAACTAAAATCTATAAGAAAAGGCACAACTAAGCCCGAACCTTCTGTTTATTCATCTGTCTTCTTTGTTTTCTTTCTTGTTGTTTCTTTTCCAACTTACGTTGTTCTTCTTCAGATAAAGACTCTTTCAATTTCTTTTGTTCTTCAAATTTCTTCTCGGCAAGTTCTTCCTTTTTGCTATCTTCTTCAACTTTTTTCAACTTACTTAGTTCTGTTTCTCTAACTTTTTTGGTCTTCTTCAACAGTTCCGGTCTGAATGAAGCCTTAGCGACAACAAAGTCGACGTAAGTTTCTAGTAAGAAAGATAACAGTTCATTAAATGCAGTTAAATCGGAGGTAGACTTTGGGATGTATAACTGAACTGTAATCCTTTTATTTTGCTTGAAATCTGAAACTGATTCTGGTTTCAACTCTGGTAAATCAGTAATTGCAATAAAACGTAAGATGTTCTTGTTACTGGATAAAATGGATTGCAACTTTTTGTGATATAAGACATCATTTGTTTCTGGAACTTCATTCATGAATACATATTCGATTGGTAATTTATCAGACTCAGCAGTCTTGGTCAACGATAAATAATAGTTTTCGTTTCTATATTTGTTCATGTTATTCTTGGAAACAATAGCCCAAATAAAATCATCATAATTAGCCTGCTGCTCTTTGTTGATAGTAAACGTTAAATTTAAGGTATCTTCAGGAACAGGAATACTTTCAAGGAAAAAGCTCAAAACATATTCCATGAACCAGATGAAAAAGTTTTGTCTGGCCTGTAACTTGAATTTGAAAAACAATGATTCAATATTGATTCTTCCAGTAGCATAAAATGAAAAGTTTTCGGAATCATCTTTAACGTACAACTTGGATGGAGTAACACCAACTTGATAAAAGTTTTCTTTCAATAATTCCAAATTTGAATCGATAACTTTCTTGACTAAGTTTTCGTTATACTTTGAAGCAAAATAGAATAAAATGGAGTAAACAAGAATAAAGCCAACCGCTAACAACTCAAGAGTCCATGGATATAACTTTAATCTTCCAGAAATTCCTAAATCTGCTAATTCAACTAAATGATATTCACTATAGGATTTTTTGACCTTGTTAATGATTGGCTCTGCAATAGTTTCTTCGGCAAAGGCCACTGATGAAGCAAATGAGATGAAAGCAGTGGTCAACACTGATCTAGTAAGCATTTTGAAATAATGGAAGCAGAAGAGTTATGGTGCAATATGTCTCGCTACAGTCTATTATATACGAGAAGTTTTGTAGCTGTATCAATTAAAGAGATTGATACTCGTACATAACAACAGTCTTTATACACACATGCTCAAACCTTTCACTCCAATTTCCAATCTTCTTCCAATTCTTCGAAGTCGAGGGTCCGCCACATATACATTGATTATGTAATCGGTGCTCTTTCGACTGCATTTGGTACTCGATCTAGTTATTGTAATTTAAGATAATAAATAATAAACGATAATGGTAATTACTAAAAAGTGTTGATTATATACATGGTAATCAGGTAGTCTATATAATATAGAATATGTATTTTTCAAAGTATGCCCTCAATTTGTCTTTTTGGCCTTCAACTCATTAACATCCAATCTAGAGTTTCTAATATAGTAATGTCTATTTCTTGGTCTATGCTTATGAGGTCTCTTGACAACATCAATTCTAGAAACATTTGGGTGGAAAATAGGAACATGCACTTCAACACCTAGTCCAGTAATTTTGTTTCTTAGGAGTACTGTCGAACTGATTCCTTTTCTCTTAATCATGATAATTTGTCCAGTTAAAGGTTTTTGATTCTTGTAAACGACAGTTATCACATCGTCCGCCCTTAATCTGTCCGGACTATTCCAGTTTATAAATCTTCTCTTTTGGCCGTCTCTATCTAACTTCTCATATTGGGCTTCTCTAATGTAGTGGGTCAAAAGCTTACCATCACGTAATGGAGCTAATGGCTCATACACAATCATTTTTTCCTTGCCTTGTTGTTTTACTGGTATTGTTCAATATGAAATATCAAAAAACTGTTAGTATATACAAATATTCAACGATATTGTTGTGGAGGCCAATATGTTTATGAGCGATACTTACGAAGCTGGCAGGTGGTTGACAAGTATGATTGTTGTATTATCTTACTAATTGGCAGTTGTATTGGTTGAAATTTGAACACATTGAGAGTGCTTCTTTTCAAAGTCGATAAAAACATGATAGATAGTGTATAAAGTATACGTATTCAAAACTATATATACAAACTAAACGGAACTAAAATTATACTGAACTAAACTGAACTAAACTAAACTAAACTAAACTAAATTAAACTAAATTAAATTAAACTTAAACCAGTATCACTAAAACATCCAAAATTCAGTCGGTGATCTTCACACATAAATGAAAAAATTTTGTGCGTAGTAAGAAATGCGGTCGATTTTGCCGATCGACGTTGGATTCCCCACCCCGGCCGGTTTTCCATATAAACAAACGTTAAAAATTATAAGAACAAAGCTTTGCGGGCAGGTAGTTATATACAACAAAATACCAGCAGCTAGTTACTCTAGTTCACTCAGGTCAACATTATCACTACGTCCATCATCCAACACACTCTTACTAACCTTCCACAAATGAACAATATTATCATCAGAGCAACTACCAATACACCATGGAATCTCTTCATTGAATTGGAAATCGTTGATACCTCCAGTGTGACCCCCATGCATCATTAGTAATTCTGGTACACCATCTTCTAACTCATCTTGCAATTGTTCTTCCCCAATCTTGTTGATATCCCATAAAATGATTCGACGGTCTAGTGAAGATGATGCCACTATATTCTCATGGAATGGAGACCATTCTAAGTTATTGATTGATTTAGTATGGCCCATCATTATATGTAAAGGTTTGTTCAAGTTTCTTAAATCGAATAATTGAACATTGCCATCTTCGCCACCAACAGCAAACAAATTAGAGGAAAATCTTGAGAAACATAAAGTATTGAAAGTAGTATTCATTGACAATATTTGTTTGTTAATCGGGTGTTCAACTCTTTTATCTTGATAAATAAAGAACTTATCTTCGGACACTGAACCAAATGTGTTCCCCGTGAAATTGTTCCATCTCACATCATTCACAACGTCAGAATGTGATTCAAAGACATAGTTTGGTGTCAATTCAACCGTATTCCCATTTTTCAATTTATTGGCGTCCCATAAAGCTATTGTCTTATCGTCGGATGATGTTAATAACTCACCTGCAACAACAGGATTCCAACTCAAACCATACCCATTCTGTGAATGATGTTTCAATTCGACTTTACTCAGTTGATTAAACTTCGAATCCAGATCATAGATAAATGTTTGTCCTAAACCGTTTATCGTGGCGATTTTGGTGGGATCCTGTGGTGAATATCTAACTCTATTGATTTCCGATTCTTGTTCGTATTTCTTAGATATTTTCAGTCTTGAATTGATGGTTTGAAGTTCTTCGGGAGTTAGTTCTTGTTTTAAATCTGGAAATAGAGAAGCTGGTAATTGAGTAGTAGCAATCTTCAAATAGTCAGTATCTTCACCAGATGTATGAGTTGTCAATAGCAGATTTCTCGTCTTCGATATCTTTGTATTTTTGACTTTATTCTCGAATGTATTAGAAGGGACCCATTGAATTGATAGAGAAGGCCATGTCAATGCAGTTTCACTGATGAAATCATACATGTATCTACAATTTTTCCTCCACAGTTTGTACTCTTCCACAATCGTTAAGCTTTCGTCCTTTTCTTCTCCATCTTCTCCACTACTACTGTTACCATCATTATGATCTTTGTTATCATCATCTGAATTCAGAATCGGTAGATCGCCAAACCCAATTTGTCCAGTTGACATTTCTTCGGTATTCAAAAACTTTAATCCCTTGATGTTATCTATTCCCCTGATTACTATAAGCAAAAGTATATTTGTTTAAATTAGTGTTGATTAATAGATATTGAAAATTTGGGATAAGAGCTTGAGATTTCTTTAAACAAGCTTCTCTTGGAGTTAGTCAACAAGATCGAGAGACGCGTCGTGGAGCACGGGTGTGTTCTCAATGCCCAGTGCACAGGTGTTAAATACGATATCCAATTTGACAGCTTATGTTATAATTCATTAATAGTTACATAATATATCTTTCCGGGACTCTCCACTGTGTACATGCACATACACTCAACGCTGTAGATCACTGGTTGGTGACAATAGAGACTCCAGAACCTTCAGATTGATGGGAGGTATATATATGGCTGATTACTCAACACCAGTCCAAACTCTAATGAACGTGAATTCAAATCAAGGGCAAAATCAAAATACAAACCCAGATACATGTATCACATGCAATGGATGTAGAATTGGAGTTACAACAAATACTCATCGAATATGGTCCTCCATCAATCAAGTTCTTCTTGTTTCTTGAAATTATTCGATTAGAATCTGACCCATACCCTTACTTACAAATCGAAACACTAGAGCATAAGGTAATAAAAGTATTTGTCAGTGCTAATGGATGGTATACTGTTTCTGGTAAGGATGTAGATAAGGAGAAGGGTGATGAGCCATTGCTGTATCCTACGTTCGAATCTGCAATCGGCGAATTAAGTCAGGGGTTTCAAGCCAGTTGGATAGCAGAGTTACAGAGAAAGTTATCAGATGCTAGATGAATTGCATAGCGCCATCAGAGTGTTAAGTGTTTACATATGATGTTCATGAATGATAATAACAGTAATGATACAAATAAGGACAAATATTATTTAAGTTGATAGAAGAAAGATGAAGGTTCGAAAAAGCTGAATCAATTTTCAACTAGTAGTTATATTCTCGCTGAATTGAATAACAAGTTGATATGCTCACTCAAAAATTCATCAGAATAAAATGCTGATCTTCTAATTATTTCCTCGTCAATTATACCATCCGTACCGAATGATACGGAATCGCTCGACAAAATCTTCAAATATTCACTATTCTTATCCAAAATAGTTTGTAAAAATTGAGCTGGATTTTCACTTAATTTATTATAAAAATCATACTTCAACTTAGAGTAGTTTAGTAATTGTAAATTCAATCTTAAATTTTCATTCAACTTATTGAAATCCTCAAGGGCCCGTTTGTTCATCACATTTTCATTTATCAATGCACTAATTGATGATAACTGATCAGCACCAGGTTTATGGTTTGGATCTATTAATTTAGAATTCACTTTCAAATCAATTATAACGTCCCCCAAAGTTGTATTTCTCAAGGTATCAATACTATAATGGATTCTAATAGGTTCTATAGGTTTCAACAATCTAGTAGACAAAATCTCCATAATTTGCGATAATGTCAATGAATTGGATTCAAATATACGATATAATAGATCATCGGATTTTATAGTCACTGTTTGTTGTTGGGTAGGTTCTTGTTGTTGTTGTTCACCTTGTTGAGTTGGTTGTGGTTGTTGAGCAGTTTGCACTTCAAACAAGTTGTTCATTTTGATATAGTTCAAAATCTTGTGGATACAATCAGGTTGAGTGATTTCGTTGGTGCCTGTTAACTCAATCAATGGTTCCTTGACAATCTGCAACTTGATTGGATATATCTTAGGTTGAATTACAATTTCACACACGATCTCTCTTTCGCTTGGATCCACAATCTCGCCTTCTGGAACATCACTGGATAGAATTGATGATCCTCCTCTTTTGATATCCAATCCATCAAACTGTTGCTTTTGCTGCTCTATTTCGTTAGATTCAAAGGTGTCATGCCATTCAATTATCTTTGAGCTTGAACCTCCGTTAACAGATTTAATCACAAAATCTTCATTATGCTTGCTATCTTTGGGTTTCAGCTCAACAGAAATGCCAGACAAAAATGAACTGAACTTCTTACGATTTGGTGAATCCAATGGCTCAGTATCTCCAAGAAGTATACCTTCCACTCTCAACGTCCATGAAGGTTGTAATTGGTTTTGTTGCAACTGTTGTTGTTGCTGTTCATCTAGTTGCCACGGTTGGTTCTCAGATGAATTGAAAATATATATTCTCAAAATTTCATCCTCTGATGCATCCTCTATCAAGCCATTATTCAAAGTTTGTTGGTAATCCTGTAAATCAATGATTTTCTTGTTTATCATCAAGTCTAGCTCTCTTTCTTTGGCCTTAAGTTTATTAAATAACTCAACTTTATCTGGGAATAAATTCTCCAAGGATTTTGAAATTGTTATATCTGTTGGCTTTAAGTTGATAGATGTAGGTTGTGGTGGTGGTTGCTGTTGAGGTGGTGGTGGATGGCTTGCAGGTACTGGTTGTGGTTTGGGGGTTTGAGAGGCAAGTCTCTGTTGTTTTCTTTGTTTTTCCCTCTGATACTTCGTGGACATGTTGTTTCAATGATTATCTTCTATAGTATCTGCTTGCTGTCTCCCCTGTATCTTAAACGAGCGGATCGATGCTTGTAATCTATTCTTAGTTTTGTCAAAGGCAGTGTTGTTACACTTAAAAGTACTTGTCTCTTCCTCTATTTGTCTTCTTGTAGTAGATAAACACAAGTCAAGTGAAGCCACTTGAATTTCAAAAAAAACAATTTCGTGTTTCGGGAGAGGGGGAAGGGGCTTCTTAACCTAATAGTTTACCATGCAGCGTGCACGGCGCACGCTACTAGCTAGTAACTACATTAATTAAGTGAAGATCCAGCTGTCCCTACGTTTTTTACAACAGGCACTTAGATTGATTATGTTTGATGATTGATGTTTGTGTTTTAAAGAAAGTATCCATTCCTTTTGGATAGTTAATAAAGTATATATGGGATACATTGTATAGTATATGATCTATATTATTATTATATATAGTTGCGCGTGCATTTGTATGTGCGCTACATGTAGAGAAATGCAAGTAAACGATGATAAAAAGAAAGAAAAACAAACTGTACAGTGTGAACTAGCATCATTATTTCTTAGCCTCTTTTTCCAACTCTTCAACAATAGTAGCTTCAAGAGTTTTCAAATCGGTAGAATGAACCAGCTTAATTTTTTTTGGTAGCTCACTTAGCTTCTTCAATTCGTCGGGCAAAACGTCATTCTCGAAAGAGTATCCTTCAAAACCACCTAATGCTTGATTCACAACTTCAGAGAATTTTGCTGGGTGAGCAGTAGATAAAGAGATGTACTTAACTGATTGGTCGTTGTTGTCTTTCTCTATCTTTTGTAACGAGGTATGGATACCAACAGCAGTATGTGGATCCAATATGTATTTATTTGAAGTTTGATCGTATGTATCTTTGATAGTCTTGACCGTTGATTCGTTGGTTACTCTTGCTGAGTCTAAAATAGATTGAGCTAATTTTAAAGTTTCTGGAGCAACTTCAAATATACCCTTCGATGATAAGTCACTCATGAGCTGTGACAATATAGATCCGGTTTTCAAGTCATCATTATCACCAGTCGTTCTCTTGATAACATACCATAAAAATCTTTCGAAATTTGATGAAACACAAATATCCATGGCTGGGGAATATGTTTCCTTAACATCACTCTTGTCATACTTACCTGTATTTAAAAATCTATTCAAAATATCGTTTTCGTTAGTAGCAACCACTAACTCTTCAACTGGTAATCCCAACTCTTTTGCGTAAAAGCCTGCCAGTATATCACCAAAGTTACCACTTGGAACAACGAATTTGACTTTGAATGATTTCTTTTCAGACTCTGGTAGTTGTGTCAATAATTGAAAGTAAGCATGGAAGTAGTATGTTATTTGAGCTAAAATTCTGGCCCAATTAATGGAGTTAATTGCACCTATATGGTATTTGTCATTGAATTCAGAATCGTTGAAAACTTGTTTCACCAAATCCTGACAATCATCAAAAGTACCTTCGACCGATAAAGTATGAATGTTGTCATCCAACACGGTTGTCATTTGATCTTCTTGTAATGGAGATACTCTGCCAGTTGGATATAAGATGAAAACAGAAACATCTTTTTTGTTCCTTAGACCATAAATGGCAGCAGAACCGGTATCACCAGAGGTGGCGCCAACAACTGTAATGATGTCTCTTTCTTCACCTTCTTTCTTAGCGGCATTCTTTCTAACTAAGAAGTACTCAAACAGGTTTCCAACAAATTGTAATGCAACATCTTTGAAAGCGTATGTTGGACCATGAAATAGTTCTAGCAAATATAAATTTGACTTAGAGTCAATTTTAACTAATGGAGTAACTTCTTTAGATCTGAAAGTTGAGTAAGATCTTGCAATTAAAGTCTTCAAATCTTCACTTGGAATTTCATTTTCATCAATAAATAAACTTAAAATATTGAAAGCTAATTCTTCAAATGATAAGTCAACCCATTCTGTTAGAAAGTTAGAAGGTAGCTTGGGAATAGTTGCCGGAATAAATAAACCCCCATCTTTGGCTAAACCAGTGATGATGGCGTCTTCAAACGAGACAGCTTGTTCACTTGAAGAACGTGTGGACCTATAAACCTTCAAAGCAGGCATGATGATATTATACAATCGTTAGATGATATTTGACGACTCGTAAGAAATTTAGTATAACAATATTATAAACATTTTATTAAAACTGATAATCCTCTTCTTTGTATTGAGTATTTATTGTGCGGAGGAAAGTCTGAATCTGAAAAAATTTTCGAGTGATCGATGATTCACCACCCGGCATATAATTATAGGTATTATAATAGGCCGCTCGCTCTAGGCTCGCCGTACACTGGTCACTGCACAGCCTTCCACAAAGCAAAGCTCTCAGAGAGTCGGGTCAGGAATCAGGAATCAGGAATCAGGATGGGGTGCCTCACCGCGCAAAGTAAGAATCTTTTTGGAGGCGGCTGGTTAATTTTAACTGGGGGAAGTCAACCCTTCTCCGCGCTGCGCAACCAACTACAACACTATTTGGTGACTGGTTTACTAAGCTTAACCAAGCGAACTAATATCCTTTGAGAGTTTTAGTGACATTTGATTTTGCTTCTTAAGTTGTACTCAAAGATAATGAGAGAAGATGGCAAAGAATTTACACTGGCCTGGGGGAGGACAGGGAGGTGGGATAGGCAGTAAACAGGCTACTGATTGGAAGAGTTTCTGTATTTTTTTCTGAATACAAAATTCACTGATCTGGATCGGTTCACATGTAGAGATTGAAATCTTTGTAAAATGCCACATCAAACTTATATCAAAAAAGATGTTGAAGGGTGCCAGAATCTACATTAGATTGGATCCTACTACATATAGAAGCTAATCTTTTAGTTGTATGAGTAGCTTAGCTACCATACATGCAGTTTCAGTCGTGGATACCTCCTCGGGCCTATTAAAATACTATTAGCTACTTACTAAGCTGAGTTCGTTTGTTTGAAACTTGTATAAGGTCTGGGGCCTAGTTTGGTAACACACAATTGATTAATAAATGTGAATCAATTGAAACAGATTCTATAAGTTAATAATAACAAATACTAAATCAGAAGTCTCTAAATAAAATATATGTAAAACTTCCCGTGCCTTTTAAAAAGAGCTCTGTTTGTAACTTCTACAGGTATTTTTATCGTTTCTGCATCCGAACAAACAGTGATAAAGATTCATCTGTTTCATGTCTAAATTTATTTCAGATACTGGTATCCGAAACGAAATTCATTCAAACCAGCCAATAGATTGAAAAACACTTACAATCTGCAATAACTCTTATTGTTGTCAACTACCATATTCGACAATTATCATGTCCAGAAACGAAATGACAAGCATTGTCAATTGTTGAACAACGTAATGCAATTTATGACTTCGTCTGTTTATACCACGAATCTGTATTAAATACAGAGAAACAGATAGAATAAATGTGTGGTTCCGACAAATTTTCATCTCAATCTACTGCTAAAAAGGGAAAGTTTCTTGTTTACAAAAAAGGGAATGTCCTTTAGCACACTTCTTTTTTTTTAAGATCGAAACTTTTCATTTAAACTATATAAACTATTTATGGTTACTGTTTTTAATTGTTTTCACTCATAACGTAGGAAATTATGTAGTTTCAAGTCAAAATCGCTAAGAAAAAAGGTAAAGGCTCTTAAATTACTTTAAGGGCAAAATCCTATGTGATTTCGTTTGTTGTGGTTTTTTAGAATGGTATGGTATCCCAATAGCCATTCTGGTTGTGATATAGATGAATATATCTTTGGATTAATTTTTTTTTTTTTAATCAATGAAAACAACTGGCGGTCTGGCAAAGAGCTGCATACCTTGCAGATTGAATCGTTGGCAATTTGTCCGAGTGGTTAAGGAGAAAGATTAGAAATCTTTTGGGCTATGCCCGCGCAGGTTCGAGTCCTGCAGTTGTCGGTTTTCTTAGGTAAATGAGTTAGTCCTCTTATCCCTAGTTTTTTTTGATTTTTCATGAATCAATAACATGGCAATACATAAAACACTGTTTTTGCGTAATATAAAAATTGCTTTAAAGTTGGAATTGAAAAACTGCTACAAGATAATGCTGAGAGGGAAAACGTTAGCTACAAAAGGCTGAAATTACCTACATATGGAGTTGAAATATTTATTGAATAAATACAGCTCTTTGCTAGATGACATCTTCCAATTCGTCAGTGGACAAACCTTGTTCACCTTGCATATTATAAGGAGCTTGAATGCTTGGCATAAATTCCAATCCAACGTAAATACAAGAAATTACAAACACAAGAAAAGCAAAAAAGACCCTCAAGAAGGACCCATGGAAATTCAGCAGGGCTATCAATAAATAAACCATTCCTCTACCAAGAAAGGAAAAAAGGGATGAAGCGTAATGGTACAACTGAGGTGGAACTTTGAATTCAAGGTAACCTACCAATCCACCCAATCCAATAAGGTATAAGCCTTGAAAGAAGTAAGTGAAACTAGAAAATAATTCGGTAACTCCAGAGACGACCTGTGTTGAACATTTGATACAATGGCCCAATGGTTGGTTAGTATTAAAATCAAAAAAGCCAGAATGACGTATAGTGATGCTGTCATGTTGGTATACTTACAGAAACAACAAAAACAAATAAATTTATTCCTTTGAAAATCACACTCAAATCAGATCCACTTGGACTTTCAAAATCGATTTCATCCATTTTAGTTGATCTCTATCTATGTATGCTGTTGTTATCTATGAGTAATTTATGGAATATTTGTAGAACTTTCAAACGGTCTCTTCAAGTATTCATTATATAAAAAATCAAGTAATATTTATTTAATAATCAACTAACTCTGAAATCAAATTTTACACCTAATGCGCATGGCATTCATACATCCGCAAGGGCCATTCTAAGGGCGCGCCAAAAAGACTTTATAGAGAATTTGATCAGCGTTTCGCTTTTTTTGATTACTCAATGATTAAGTACTCTCTCTAAAAAAAAGCTGATAGATGACATTGATTCATTTTTCCAAGAAACGATATATAACTTTACTGTTTCTTCCTCAATAATATAGTAGTACTAAGAAGCTATAGGAAAAAAAAGTATAAGAAGAATAAAAAGTTTGGTCAAAGTCTGAATGAACTAATTAGTTACTGCTGAAAATATATGGTAAAAAAAGATCAGTGTGACAAGGTAATCAAGAAAGAAAGAAAAACGGTGGGAAAATTGGTGAGTGCAAAAAAAAAGACCAAACAACCATAATCCAGATCCAGGCAGACAAACGATGGTTATTAGAAGATCACAAAAAGCAACGAAACATAACACAAGAGAAAACATTTATACAGAAAGTTAGCACATCGCATCTATTCTTCATCGGGCTTATCAGCAGATTTTTCAGGAGCTGGTTCATCTTGGCCAGCTTCGGACATATCTGAGGTCCACAAGGTCAAATTGTCCCTTAATAGTTGCATGATTAAAGTAGAGTCTTTGTAAGATTCTTCCGATAAAGTATCCAATTCGGCAATAGCATCATCAAAAGCTTGCTTAGCCAAGTGACAGGCTCTCTCTGGAGAATTTAAAATCTCGTAGTAGAAAACAGAAAAATTCAAGGCTAGTCCTAGTCTAATTGGATGAGTTGGGGCTAGCTCGGTAACAGCGACCTCAGAAGCAGACTTGTAGGCCTCTAATGATAGGTCGGCCGCCTCTTTACGCTTTTCAGTAACAGCAAATTCGGCTAGATATCTGTGGTAATCGCCCTTCATCTTGTAATAAAAGACCTTGGATTCACCAGTTTGGGCAGTTGGGATCAAATGTTGAGTTAAAACATTTAAGATATCGTCACAAATATTACTCAATTCAAGTTCAATCTTTGATCTATACTCCCTTATAAGAGTAACTTGTGCTTCGTTGCCTTTTGCCTCCTCCTTTTGTTCAATCGATGAAACAATTCTCCATGAGGCTCTTCTGGCACCAATGACATTCTTATAGGCAACAGATAACAAGTTCCTCTCTTCAATAGATAGTTCTTGACCTGAAGAAGCAACAGCTTTCATGTTTTCAACCATTTCTTCGTATCTTTCAGCTTGTTCAGCTAGCTTGGCTAGGTAAACAGAGTCTTCACGGGAAGCAGGCATTTTGTTTTTTGATTGAGAAAATCTGATTAGTGAATTATTAAGGTGTTAGTATAAACTGTGTTTTCTATATGAAAAATGAGACCATAGTCTTACATATCCAATTCTAACCGAGTCGAGAAGTATTAATTCAGTAGATGTATCCTTAGCTGACTTATATGCACTAGAGACGTGTCAATGGGGGTTAGGAGCCACTGGCGCGACTCTTAATTTTGTAACAAGTTCTCTCCCTATGACTTACCAGGTACGACAGAAAAAGTGTGGGAAACAGGCGAGTGATTGGTGTGTATCTATTGAATGTGTACGGTATCTGTCTTAGAAAGGATGTGAATATATTAAGCCACCATATATGAAAATAGACGTGTTTTGTAAATAATGAGCGATTCTTTACGTGGTGTAAAAAAACTCACAAGGAAAAACCACAGATTGAATCGCCCACTATTTTGATTTTCAATAGCAAAGTAACTTGATTTGTGGTGCAGAGGAAGATTGAACATTCCGCGGCCTTCTGGATTTTATTGAAAGAGAAAGTTGTACACTCAAGCATAAGTGAGAGTGATAGAAAGATTATCTCATATGATTCTCTTTGTTAATGAGAATACTGTATATAAAAGGCAAACAACGGTTGAAAGTTTGGTGTGCTAATATTGTTTTTGTCTCTTAATGAATGTTTAAAATCGGATCAGAAATTGAAAAAGACAGTCAACTGGTGAATACATACAAATATAATTAGTGTTCGAGGGATAAGATGTGACTAGATATAAACTTATACGTAGATAACAAAAGAAGTCAAAGGGAAACAAGTAGAAAACAAAATTACAAATATACTTGAATCTCAGTATAGTTTGTAAAGGAAACAAATGGTAAATAACTCCTACAACTCTACAAGAGGATAAGAGAGAGTCTACACTTCCGTCTGCTAATGCTGAGGTAAGCGGAGGCAAACGACATGAGGAAAAGGTCATGTGACTTACTCTAAAGTTACCCGTTCTTTGTCAAGAAGAGACAGAAGAATTACTATTAAAGTACTACTACACTGAAAGCAAAAAAAGCTACCATGAAGTTAGAGCAGATTGAAATAAGAACTATGTGAAAGTTTATTTAAAACTTAACAAAGAACGTAATCTAATGTAATTGCATCTCAGCTTCACCTAAAACTGCAGCATCACTTTCAAGTTGGAATTTGAATGGCTGACATTCTTTGATCTTGATACCAAATCTACTATCTTGACCTAATTGAATCAATTCTTTGATACCTTGAATGTTGTCTCCGCATAATTGAAATCTTGAACGCACCCAGCTTGGTTTAGCTGTAATCGAACCACCACTTAATCTAATTACCTCGCTATTATTGTTGTTCAAAAGAATAGTCGATAATTCTCTTGCAACTGGAACGCTGATTGATCCCTTTAACAGTGTTTTTAGCTTCAACGAAGTCAAACCTAATCTTGGTAATGGCATTTCTAAACCTGGTAAAACTGGGTTCTCAGCATCGTAGCCTTTCACCCCAGTCGATGTAGCAGTATTCAGTATCACATGTAATGGTAAGAATTTGGCTCTTAATATTGGTTTAATAATAGCCAGATGCCTATTGGTCAATTCGGATAATCCAAGTCTTGCTGCTTTCACGTCATCGTGAATACTCTTCAATTGGTGGGAGACGTCTTGCTTTAAATCTATGGGAAAGCTTGATGAAACATGGGATAATTTGAATGGGTAAACTGATAGTTCATTGTCAATAGTGGCTAATAACTTTCTCGAACTTTTCAATTTCAGTTGATGGTGAATAGCAACATCTCGGATAAAAACACTAGGTTTAGGATTAAAGGTATCTTTAGAGTGATTTACACCAGTGATATTGTCAATTGTTTGAAGAGTGATTAAACCTGGACCTTCGACTCCTTGTAATGGCGCCATCTTAACATCAACTATATAAGCTTCGCCAGGGGCAACAATAAAATCATCAGTAGGAATAGCCGAAGTATGTTTGACCGCTGCATTCTTAGCTTTGTCAAACGTGACAATTTGTTGGTTTTCTTCCAACTTAAACTTAGATGATCTTTGTAAAAGTTTTAATTCTTGATCAGCTTCTGACCAAACAACACCCTTGAAATCTCCTTCAGCAACGACACCTTCCGCTTGCCCAGCTAAAAATCTCCTTATTCTTCTCACTTTCGAAGTAGGAACCACAACACAATTGAAAGATTCTGCGATAGAGTCGACAACAGATCTGATCAATGAGCCGGTAACGGCTTGTTGTCTATTCACTAAAGAAGCCGGTAACTTCTCTGGAGCTAGGGAGACACCCAGCAAAGAAATTATAGCTTCGGAAGCAATATGAGCAGCACAAACGGCATCAGCTTGTGGTCCTAGCAAAGGACCCTCTGGTTTCAAGGTACCATCTTCACTCGCAACCGTTGGGTGATAAATCACTAGGGTGTGTGATAATGCGGAAGTATAGCCATCAACATGACAGCCCAAATTAATAGTAACAATATCTCCAGCTTTGAAGGTTATATTGGTTTCTTCATCCAATTCAGGAGAATAACCTGATACAACATCATTAACATCAAGTGTGACTGGTTGGGCAATACCTTTTTCATTAACTTCGTTTTTATAAGCTTTCGCTAAAGCTGCTTTTAAATAACTGTCACCTAATAAACATAATTCTGCTGCTGTATATGGAGTTTGGATCCCAAAATGGTATGAATCATTAATTAAAGATGTCAAGTAGGCAAGGCATGCTTGGGAAACTTGGCCTGCTAATCTATACTTATCGAGGACTGCTAAGCTAAGAATATTTTTTTTCTTCAAAAGAATATCTGTGTCTCCCTCCGAAACAGCTAGTTCCATTTTGTGATTTATCGGGTTTTAATTAGTGAACAACAATTGCCTTCTCAAATTAATCAGAAAAGTAGCAATAGGTGAGTGACAGACGTAAAATATTAAGATGTTTCTTTCTGAAAAGAATGTTCAAAAAAATTTTCAAAATCTCAAAAATAAGTTTGTACTCCTTATCAGTAAATGCACTACTGAAAAACCAAAAAAATTCAATTGTTGAAAAAACAAAAAAAACGACAACTGCAGGACTCGAACCTGCGCGGGCAAAGCCCAAAAGATTTCTAATCTTTCTCCTTAACCACTCGGACAAATTGCCTATTTTGAGTATTGTGAGGATGCAGGCTTTACGGCTCATTATTAATTAGACGCTCAATCTAGAAAAAAAAACTAATTGTCTGGAGTTGTATAGAAAATTCGAGAACACTCGAATAGATTCTTTTGTATAGTTTTCAGTTATTGATTGACGTGTCATTTTTGAACATCGTATTGTTTGATCATATTATATAGTATATATAGAAGTCTTTGTTTCCGGATTTTTGGTCTTTTCGAGAGGAAGACTAAGAGGAAGGAAAGCAACGAAAGTCTATATAAAAAAGTTTAGTAACAAAATAACTACTTCTTTTTGAATACAAGATAGATAAGAATACAAATAGGATCTCTTACAAGTATTTTTGGCAACAATTCAAAGAATAAAGCAATGTAATAGCATTTCAAGATATTACATAATTTCCTACGTTATGAGTGAAAACAATTAAAAACAGTAACCATAAATATTAAATAGTTTATATAGTTTTAATTAGAAGTTTCGATATCAAAAAAAAAAAAAATCAGTACCCATCAACGCGCAATCATGGCGCCATACATCTAAACGTTTCCATAGGTGTAAAATTACACTGCTGGTGTTATCTGTCAGAACCACACATTCATTCTATCTGTGTTTCTCTGTATTTAATACAGATCTGTGGTGTAGACAGATGAAGTCATAAAATGGCAATATATTGTTCAGTTGAAAATTAACAATTGACAACGATTGTTATTTTGTTTTGGACATGATGATTGCCGAATATGGTAGTTGACAACAATAAGAGTTAATGCAGTTAATAACTGTTGTTCAATCTATTGGCTAGTTTGAATTAATGCCGACTCGGATACCAGAATTAAAGATAAGCTACAATCGGAGCTCTTCTTAAAAGGCACACGAAGTTTTACATATATTTTATTTAGAGACTTCAGATTTAGTATTTGTTATTATTAACTTATAGAATCTGTTTCAATTGAATTACATTTATTAATCAATTGTGTGTTACCAAACTAGGCCCCAGACCTTATACAAGTCTCAAACAAACGAACTCAAGTTAGTAAGTAGCTACTACTATTTAATAGGCCTGAGGATGTATCCACCACTAATCTGCCTGTATGGTAGCTAAGCTAGTCATACCACTAAAGGGTAGGAATACTAGAAATGGCTTTACAATGATCTCTCAATCCTCAATAGCCAAAAAACAAAAAAAACACTCTCCAAGCACAGAGAAATCTATCCTCTTTTCACAGAATGGTCTTACCAACTACATATAGGAGTTCTACACCGGCATATATATGACACCTTATCGAGGATTCATGGATGAAATTATAAAGGGGTCTTTTATATCCCTACCGTCAGTTCTGACAAACCTCGTTAGTTTTTGAATAAAATCTCAAGCATTCCTCAATATATATATCGAGGATTCATTTGATCTATCAAACGATCAAAACTGGCAACCGAGTCTAGAATCCTTTTCATAAACATTTTGTTAGACAACATTTTGCGCACCATTATAATCCAATAATACATAAAACTCGATGTAGGGAAGTTTTCACATGTCCTGATCTTTTTTCGCCGTTGATTACATAAGACGATGTAATATCTTTCGCCTTATAACTTGAAAAACGAGGTACAAAATCGCTCTGATTTCAATTCATCTATCGTATATTACCTTAAAACACAGTTGAATGTACAATATAGTGAAACATGATAAACCAGTATTTTATATGTGGATAACCAAGATAATTGTTATAATAGTGAGTGGGATATTGTGTAACTATTTACGATACTTGTAAGCTTGAAGTATACTATAAATAAAGACTAACTACATAAAAGGTTGAACAGACACGTAAAAGAACAGAACAATAGAGAGAATTAGTGAATAGGTACCACAAATGGTTGTACTCAAAAGTTAAAGACTACGATCATTCGGAGTATCATACAAGGCCTTGAAGGCTCCTTTCGAGGGCCTCTATTACTTATTATATATATTAGGTGTAGTAACCTCTCAGCTCTGTGGGGTCTGTAATCCTTATCTGTAGTTCGTCAAAGTAGGGTAACTTATTCATATCTTGGGTTCAATAAGTCCTTACAATGTATCATGATAATTACCGACCACTAATACCGACGGTTATAGCTCTTTATGGCATATCCATATCAACCAGGTGGTTGTTACTATTGGATATTAGATGGTATATCACAGTAAATGCCAATGAAAAAGAAACGCCTTAGTGATATAGGTAGATTTTTATACAGTGAAATATATAATTTGCATAAGTTTGAAATGGAAGTTATAATGGCATATATACTACAATACTATATAAAACTATCTAGGGTTCGAACATCCTAACAAGCTCATGAATCATTAACATTATACAGAAGAACCCTGCCATCTTTGTATCCAATGAACACCCAGTTTCTATCATGACTCATCTCATCTCTTTTCCTTATAATATTCTTACTAATGCCATTATTAAATATTAGTCTCCCAGAGCTTTTTAATTCTTGATAATTTCTTTGGACCTTGGTACAATTCAAAACTGAAACCTTTTGATCAGTTTGTAAACCTGGTGACTGTTCAGTGTCTCCTGGTTTTGCAAGTGTTGCACAGTTTGACACTGAAGGAACAAGTTTCTTGAGCTTAAATTGAAATTTCAAACCGATTGTTGGGTCATAGTCGTAAAAACGGGCGAATCCGTCCCATGTCACTAAACCGACTAATCCGCTTCGAGTTTTAATATCAGCTATGCCCTTGTGTTGTACGTTGTAAGTAAGCACTTTGTCGGTTATGTCTATTTGAGAAGGAAGGTGACAATTTTGAATCACCACTTTATCCGATGAGGATGTGCTTAAGAGTATATTGTTGAGGTCATCATACACCATCGCTATTATAGGGTTGGGAAAGTGTCTGGAATTCAGGCTGATAACCCTAAGAATTGGTTTTTTGCCACGGGTTTCTAGCTCAAAAGTGATCAAATGACCACTTTCATATCCAACAGTGAACTTTTCATCAGAGATCCACGAAAATCTCATGATAATTCCCAAAATTCTTTCTTTACCTTCGCAAATACATTCGTCTTTTTCAAATTTCTTTGTATGTTTAATGCACAAATTCAGACCGTCTCGTTCAATTATATCTAAAGCATTAACATTTTTAAATAACCTTTTCAACGTTCTAGAACTTCCTAGACTTTGCTCTGACGAGATGTGATAAACATCGAAGTTATTGGAAACTTGAGTATTGGATGCTAGTAAGATTCCCGTACTGGATTGAAGATCAACATTGGCAAAATTCATCATATTGACTGGCATTTGAAATAAAACTTTGGGTAATCCCCACTTAGATATATTATCACCATCAATAAATATTTTCTTTTGTAAAAAACACGAATTCTTATAAGTTATCGAAGTGGAGTTCAGTTTCACAATTTGAACAAGATCCCATATTCTCAACTCGCCATCTTTCCCATGACTTAATAAGGTTCCGAACCATCCATGATTGATCGTCGGCACGCTTACAGTTGACATATACTCATCTGTTGTATTTAATTTTGACCAAGACAATCCTAACTGTTTTAACGATATGATATTACCATCATGTCCTTTCCATGAGCCAATCTGTCTTTTCTTGATTAAGTCCCACCATATTATCCAGCCCGATTCGTCAGCTGTTATAAGTGAAGGCGTCATTATTTGATGATAAGAGGAATCATTCAGTCTGTTTGCATCTGTTTCTTCAACAAATGAAATTGTAGAAGGTAAGTAGAATACCTCAGATACAGATACCGAAGAGCTGTGACCTCTCAATGTGCCTATTACAGAACTCAATTTTCTCTTTGATTGTTGAGAGTAGTACGAGCTATCAGTTGTGGGGTTTTCTTCCGAATGCACATCATGCTTTAACGGGGAAGATGACGAGTAACGCACTTGCATCATCTATGGTTGCCAATCAGTGCTATAATATATTTAGTTCTTATTAAAACATTGGAATTGCACAAGCTAGAATACACCAGCAAATAATAAAAATGGATGACTAACAGGTGTTCATGCATACGTTAAAGAGATAAATAATTTATGATTACATAATCTCAATGACTTTATAAAGGACTGTCATGTTCGATATTTACTTGAAGAGGGACTCAAAAACAAAAAGTTAAGAGAGTCATAGTGCGTGGACCTTTAGATATCAAAGAAGTGAAAATAATTAAATGAAAAGGGAGAACTACAGAGGGAAAAAACACACATTCATTTTGAGTTATATAAGAACTGTAATTGATTAGAATGAAGTTATTACAGAAACGCTGAACGCACCTATCTGATTATAGTCACGTACACGTGACTGATGTTATATACCTATCTCATACTTTCTCAATTGTTCCAATGCAATGAAAGTCAAAATAGTATGTGGACCTAATCTAATAAAAGCTGGAAACCAACCTCTGAACATGAATCCAATGCCTTCAGTTTTAACGGCCCTCAGTAGTACAGAAATTGCACCTTGATTAGATTGAGAACTGTTCATGATTCTAGTCTTGACGACATCAGCAGGTGAACATACAGTAGTTGCCACTAAACCTGCAACTAATGAAGCCGAGAAATGTGTTGTTTTAGTCTTTGGATCAGCCCCAAGGTTGCTGACTAAAAACGTCTTGGAAATATCATAAGAGACAACTTGGGATGCAGTCATCAAGATACCTCTTACCAAGTTAGGACTCAACCCTCTAAATAATGAACTAAAACCTTCATTTTTGATGACCCTATAGACACCATCTATAGCGTGCTTGTAGTTCCTTTGCTGTTCTTTAGGTAATGTATTATCACTTTGCATTCTAATATTGACTATATCTGAAGGATTACCAACCATTCCACCAATTGCACCCGCAATCATTGATGCTGATAACAAAGCTAATGTACCCGCAGGTTTAGTTTGATCTTTATTTAACTCCTCCTTCAATGCTTCATAAACACCAAATCTAGCTGTTGAATACGTCGCTTGTCTTAATATAGAAGCTGATAAACCAGAATATAGAGCCGGGATACCTTCATTCTTGATGATTTTAACAGCCATAGAAATCAACGTGTCTCCTGGTTTAGAAGCAGTCTGAAGTCTAACTTTAGCTAAATCCAAAGGATGTGTGAAAAGACACGCAAACATTGATGCGGCACCTCCATACCAAAATCTTAAAAAAATGTTGTTGATTTTATGTTAGTAGAAGTTAGCAGTAAAGGCAAAACTATAAGCATTGACTGGAATTGAATACAATGTTACACGATTGAGAGAAAATACGTACGGATATGCAACTGGCTTCTGCTGTGACACTGACATTTTGAGTAGGCTTTCAAGACGATCAATATTTTTAGGTTAGTATATGTGCAAACACACGTTCTCCCTGCCCACAACAAGGAGAGGAATTATATAAGTTGTGTGTTATAGAAATCAATCCATTGACTGTAGTGTAGGGATATATGCAGGCAGACAACAAAAAAAAAATTCTCACAAAAAACTTCTCACAAAAAACTTCACAAAACAAAGCACGAGGAACAAAAACCCGATCCAGCGAATTATGCAAACATCAAAGCAAACTGAAATGACATACGGTCTCCTTTATTGACCTTTCAGAGCTTAACTGCTGCGGTAACATGATAAACACTGATTGTATCAACGGAACTGAGAGGTGGTGGTGGTGACTTGACAAATAGTAAGATCGAGAAGTATCAATATGTGTAATATGATAGTTAAATATTGTTTAAAATAGTAAGAAGAAGAACAGCAAGGAAAAGAGAAAGAATAATTGTAAGTCGAAGATTACAATTAATTGTACAGGATAAGAAAGATGAAACACAATGTAACAAAATAGAAAAGGTATAATGATATACTAAATAGTAAATAGGAATCTCAGTTCTTATATAATACCTCAAATAAGAATTTCTATATTTCAAATATATTATATAATATACTCAACTAATTGTACTCTCTTTTCACAAGTCACCCTTGTTTGTAAGAATAGTTGTGGGAATTTATTCACAGCTTCTCTATTTTTGCTTGCCTTTTCAAGCTTTTGGGTAGTTGGCCTTTCTTTCTAGTAAACTCCAAGCTTAAATGTATTTTTGATGCTTGAAACCTTTCGTATCACTCATTATTACAACAATCATTTTAGTTAATTGCATAACCTATATTTAGCTATCTTATTACTTTGACATTTAAGACTGTCTTCAAAGACTTGGTTACGCAAAGAAATACTCTGGTCTGCGTAAATTGAACTTTATGAGATGGTAATTCCCAATCTTTTTTATTAGGATCGCAGTTTTTTCAATAGCAGGACTGTAACTCGTCATTAATTCTCCAGGAAAGTAAGAATTGGCTAAACCTGATGTATTGATCAAATGACTGATAAAAATATATTAAAGTATTGTATGGCTTTTATATAAAGAACAGTTATAACTTGTTAGTATAAATTGCGAAATGGTATTGAAATCGACTTCAACATTAAATAAGCCTTTGCTCTACAACCCAGATGTGTTTATAAATTAGCAAATCTGGAAAGCTACCAAAAGCTGGGCAAAATCTTAAACATTTTCGTGTCCTGACAAATTTACAAATGCTTTTAGCCTGCTATACCAAACATGAAATTAAATATGGTGTTACAAATTGCTCCAGCTTTCTTAACTAAACTTCGACAACGCAATTTAAAGACGTTGACATCGTAATTTGGTACCACTTACAGATATTAGAAATAAATCCACTATCTCACGAATCAGTATGTCGAAAGCTAATTGCAACGTCAACAGATCAACAGATTTCCATGAATCAAGCTCTGGCAGGTCAAGACAAAACCTCACGATTAGGATGAAACGGTAAGTAGTTTTCAATTACTATTTGGACACGTTTGTAGAACCTATACTAACTCACATCCCAGATTACAATTTGTTTATAACTCATTGTGGAAACTTATAAGCGATATTACTTTGCTGCCGACCGCACAATATTTACTTGACTCTTGGAAAGAAAACTTAGAGAATGTAATTTTGGTAAGTTTTATTAATCCCTCAGTAAGTTGTTTAAACGTTTAATACTAACAATCCTTGCAGACTATTAGTGATATTGTTAAGGAGCCGAATTTGGAACCCAGTGAAAATCGGTTACTAGCAAGAATTAATGAGTTATCCAACTCGATTGCACATATCTGCTTAGAAAGAATATCCTTAAAGCTAAGAGTTTCAAATTATTCCAAAACCAACCAGACCCTTTACCAGTACTTGAATGAAAATTTACCACCCTCATATCTGGTGCATCACTCAACAACTAATGTTGAGCTTTTGAACACGTTTGGGGGTAAAGAAGCGTTTCCGCAGAACAGTTTAGCTCCGGACACATATTTAAATAGCATCAATAAATTACGTTCTTTGAAGCTACAACAAGTTTTAGTCAGAAGCACCGAGGATGCAGAGGCAGACCAGCGGGACAAAGATAACGGCTGTCTTGACTCGTTTAGGCGTTCACAGTTGGAACTGTCGGCTGCTACTGAGGCTCAAATGATTGAACAAGGATCTGGCAGTAGAAAGAGACTCTCCAAAGAAACACTCAGTATTTTGAATAATTGGTATGTATCTATCTTGTTTTGTGCACTCTTGCAGGGAAATTTGTTACTAACAGTTCAATAACTCAAAATTTCTGCAGGTATTATGAAAATGAAGACAACCCATACTTGACTAAAGATGATTTGACTGAAATAGTATATCAAACAGGCCTTTCGGATTCTCAGGTGAAAAATTGGGTCTCAAACAAGAGAAGAAAGGAAAGAACTTATGCAGTCTCCAAAGAGATTTTAGAGCTACTGGACTAAGAGCTGTGATTTTTCAGCATTATTTGTTCTAACATGCATCTCTCATGTAGTTTTCTAAACGGAAGACTTGAATCGAATCTGCGCTTTCTGTTTGCGACTTGATTTTTATTTTACATCCAACACCAGATTTGTCTTATTATTGGCTTGGCCCTTAAGTGGCCACAAATTTCTTTCCCTCGCCTGCCTGGCACTCGAATGAGATAGTGTATATTGAAGCCCGATTCATTTTGAACCAAGTAACGAATAATCGTTCTGTGTCCTGAAGGAATTTCACGGTTTCAAAAACTGGAGACCATGATACCAGACAAAGCGTTTGCCTCAAAATGAAATAAACTTTATTGGTTCTGTTACAAAATATTTGGAGATTTATAATACTTGTTAAATAGTATGACAGCTAATACATTTAAGTTGTTTACTAAGATCAGTGGTATAATACTGCGTGGTATATGGAATTGTAAATGGTTACAGACGGTCTAAATATCTAGGATACTCGTTAGCTTCGATTTTGCTATATTATATGACTTACTATCTGAAAAGGTACAAAAAGGCGAGTAAAAGAAGTAAGAAAGAAGATGCGAGTAAAAACTCACTATGTAGTATATACTAATATAGTATAGTTTGAATATTAATTAGTCAATCATTTACCTATTTGGTATCTTCACCTTCTCTATTTTATTACATTGTGTTTCATCTTTCTTGACTTTTTGCTTAGATCACAATGCTGTTCTTTTTCTTACTGTTTTAAACTCTTGTCTAATTAGGTTACTCAATATAACCACTCACTGTAACAACAACTTATCTCAGTTGATTACATAAACAATATTTAACTGTCGATATATTTCATATTTATGTATATACACTGCAGCCGCGCAAAATTTGTTTAGTCTGTTTCAAAGTGAAAACTTTAACAAACACTCTCAAACACTCTCAAACACTTATTCTAAAGTTGTGCGACCCAAGTTGCGGATGGTGATAGGTTTAAAGAGTTGCCAATGGTGCCACTGGTGCGAGCAGATTTTTGAATCTCTGATATGTGTTCGATTAATATAAAAACATAAAGAAATTATGCTACTACAAACAGTGGATATCTTCAAGTCAGTAAGATCGATTTCAAACCGAAATCCTGTGATGGCGGATGACCAGTATGAAGAGTGAAGCCCCAAAGCGTTTTAAAATAGTCACAAGCAAATTTAACAACACCAAACAAGTGGTACCTTGTGAGTCGCTCTTGAATTTCGACTTTCCGGCCCTTCCTAAGTCGTCACCAGAATTGCATAAACTACTTGAGGCATACCAAAACATGCCAATAAAACCAACCAAGAAAACCAGAAAAGCTACCACAATCAGCAAGCATGCCATGAATAGAAGGAGAAATGCAAACAGCTTTACAGCCTTCAGAGCCTACTATTCGAGGGGTATTGTTTCTTACCAAGACCAAAAAACATTTTCTTCGCAATTAGCGCTACTTTGGAAAAAGGAGAGCAATCAGGCTATGTGGGATAGATATGCTTCGGAATATAATGCATCTAAGGCAACCGTAAGTCTTGCTGATTGGTTGTATCTCAAACTGGACGTTCACGACCGCAATGCAAATAGGGCACAGCAAACCGTAGAAAATGATCAAAACAAGCAGCAACAGCAACAGCAACCGGAAGTCGTTATCCATGAAGGGAGTACAATTGATGAGAACATTTTAGAATCAAAATTAAAGGTTTCGTTCATCATGGGAATCAAAGTTGAGGACGTTTTTGCTTAATTCAAATTCTCATATGGCTGAGCTGAAGGACTAGAATGCTGGCCACAGAAGTAATGCTTTTTTATGAAGCCCCTTGAACTACGTTAATACCATAAAAGGAGTTTTAAGCTCAATACTCAACGTAAATCGAATGATTTCCAGGACCTTTGCAACCGTTAGTAGTCAGTAGATGGTCGATTAAAAGACTACCGGACTATAAATAAACTCGGCAAATCAAAGTGGCCACTCAACTGAGAGCAAACTTCACAGTTCTTTGGTGAGTTCTAAGTTCTTATATAACACCTTCAATAATCATACTTAATTTTTACAAGTCCAGTTTTGTTACGTTTCTTTATTGTTTTGTTTTTTATGCGCATCTTTTCAAACTTTTTATGTAGATAGTCTATATTCATAGTACAAGTATCTCCGATTCTTGGAACCTTTCGTAAAAAGTTACCTTATGAATGCTTCATTGTTATAACAATAGTTTTTAAGGAATTACGGAACTCAAACTTAGTTATCATCTTACATCCATATCTGGAAACATCAGGAAATGTTCAAGTTGAGACAAGCAACCATTATTATTGACTATATCGGGATGATGGAAACTACAATCGAGTATCTCCTGTCTTCTAGTAAACCTCCAATTTTAAAAATATTAGTAATACCTTATGATGCATACCAATATTTTACGAACAGACCCGTATATTGAATAGTAATAAGATAGACAGCAGTCAAATCGATTATATTACAGTTAAAGTAAAGCATGAATCGAATGTCCAGTAAAGAGCAATCAAAGTAAAGGAACTCTGCATGGACCAAGTCCAATCACTCCTCATCATCAGAATCTCTATAGCTGAACTTTCTAATCTCTCCAAGTCTCCTTCTTGCCGCAATGATTGCGTTCTCTAACTTCAGTATCTCAACTTGTTGTTCCATCTCAGCCGTCTTATTCTCGTGAATGGAAAAGTTGGAGTAATCAACATCATCTAATTCCTTCTTATTGGAAATTAATTCGTTCACTTTGGCGATGAGTTGTTTACAAGCCGAATTGACATTCTTGGATGCAATCTCTAGGTTATCTTGGGACTTAGACATGAACTGGGACTTGACCCTTGATGAGGACACTAATTGAGCTGTTGATGCAGCCACCTCATTTGAAGCAACTATCAATTCTTCATTGCTGTTTTTTCCGGTTAAAACACCATCTGCGGCCTTGATCAAAATAGTTGTGGAGTATGCAATTTGCTTAGAAGCAGATATTAAACCTTCTGTCCATTTATTGTTTTTCTTGTAGAATGCCGATTTGGAGTTGGAACCTCTACCACTGTTAACGATTTCTTCCTGAGATTCAATGGAAGCCAGTAGTAAGAGCTTGATAGCGTTGATAATATCTAACGAGGAAGCTAAGATCGATTTGTTGATTTCCATGTCGACTTGTGAGATAACTGGATCTGAAGGTTTAGATAACAAGGAGTTCAGGTGCTCCAAAGCAGCATCAATTACCTTCGTAGTATTCGACAGTTTTTCATTGACCAATTCATTTGCTTCTAAACTGGCACTATTTAGATTAATTTTGGAACTTGGGGTTTTAAGTGAATCGACTAACTGTAACAAGTTTTGTAAAACTTCTTGCACGTCCAGATTACCATTGATAACTTTATCAGTTTTCTGTTCATCAGATAAGGATTTCAGATTTTTACTGAACAAAGATCCTAGGTAGACTTGGGATATATCTGCCAAATCTCTCGCTGTATCTATTAAATCTTCTTGGAAATCATCTAATTTAGTCAATCTTGTCAAACCTTTAGTGTTCAGTAAGATGTCACTAATTGAAGCAGTGAAGTTAGTGGTGGTTTCAATAACTGCTATTTGATCACCGTTTGGTCCATCGGCAACAAAATTGTTGAAACTTCTCGCAAAGTCGGTTGACAAGTTCGATAACTTTTCAACCAAAGTAGCCAAATACTCAGGTGACGAATTGGAATTGCCAGCTTGCAATGGCGAATCTAATTCAAAAATAGCCTCCTGAACTCTATTGATGCCAGATCTCAAAATTGCATCAATTGAATCAGACAACTTCTTCAGATGGTCAGTCAAAACTTGGTCAATTTGTTCATCGATGGCAGAATCATTTTCCCTCTGTTGAGCAGCTAAACCGTTAATGGTTTCTTCCATCGTCTGAGTAGTCAATTCAAGTTCCATTTCTTTCTGTTTAAGCATTTCCTCCAAGCATGAGATTCTGGACGTAGCTGCAAGGGATGATTTGCTATCTATTATGGTTTTCAACTCCTCGACCTCTTTCTTGTGCTGAACAAATATTGAGGACATATTGGATGACTGAGCTCTTTCCGTCGTTAATAATCTGTCTTCTAAAGATCTAATTTCTAATTGTAGTTTCTCAATTTCACTTTTAGATTGACCTCTTAATCTATCTAACTCTAATCTTGCTCTATCTCTTTCTCTTATCAAGTCAGCCAACTCGATGTTTTTGAACTTCAACTCCTTTTCAGATTTTTCACGCTTCTCAATAGACTCCTGAGCAGAGGATACCTTTTGTTGAACTTTTTTAAATTTAGTTAAAAGACCCAAATGTTCTTGTCTTAATTGACTATAAAGCTTAGCCAAGGAGTCATATTTGTTTTTCCAGTAAGAAACTTGCTCTTGCAAATAGATCATTTGTTCCTCCCTGGAATCCAATTGATGTTGAGCAGAATCTTTTATGGAGTCCAATTCACTTTCTAAACTCTTCACTTTTTGGTCATATTGTTCTAGCATCAATTGATCTCTATCATATTGCCCTCTCAAGGCTAATATGTCTCTTTCTAGCTCTGCAGTTTTTCCTTGGGCCTGCCTTTGCTGTTGATCGTTCTGCAATTGTTGCTGAGCAAGCGATTGAGCTTCGGCCTGTAGCCTTTGTTGTTCTTCCCAGTATTGCTGTTGCTGTTGCTGTTGTTGTTGCTGTTGAAGTAGTACGATTTGACGTTGATGCTCCAACCGTTCTTGTTCTTCTTCATACTCTTTCTGTTGTTGAAAAAAAGTATCTTTCACAATGCCAGTCGGTTGGGAGACAATTGGCACTGGAACTGGCACTGGCACTGGGGAGTGGGATTGTTCTGCAGATCTGCTTGAAAAAGCTGTAGAAACTTTATTTGCAGTATGGCCATTGAATGATATTGCATTATCATCACCGATGAGCAAACTAGGAGCATCAAGTAGTAATTTGGGTATGGTAATCAAGGTGGTTAAATAACGGATCGAGGAACAGTCAGCGTAAAATTCATACAATCTTCTATGCTGATCATTAAATCTACCCCTCAATGGTCCCAAAAGCTCTTCGGATTCGGCAGAGCTGTGCAGGGCTCTTAACATTGATATCAAGAATTTATGGATACCGTAAGATTCGGAGACCAATGGAACCAATGCACTAACAATACACTCAGAGCTCCTAGTACCATGTATTGATGCAAATATAATTCTTTGTAGGCCATCTAATGAGTCTTGTAAGTCTAAAAGATCCAAAACAGCCTGATAACCTTCATTTGGATCACTAACCGTTCTAAGAGAAACATACTCTTCATATTCAAAGGTACCGTTGAAACCGCGATGATCATGATGAAAGTGTAGTTTTTCGGTAATGTAACGAACGTATTCTTTAATAAGTCTACCATAATGTTTTACTCCATCCGCTGGAATTGTTCTTCCTAGACTTTCAAGCCATGGGAGATTTCTGAAACCCCCAATCAAAGAAGCAGGATGGCCTTCTTGAAGAACTTTATGAACGACAATCAAGGCCTTGAATAATTGGATCTCATCTGACTGGATTGGAAGTAGCTTGATCGCATTGTAAAAACTCTTTGAAGACTTGTGATCCCATGTAAAGACAATACATGCTCTGACATGTTTTCTTTTTGGAGCAGATTCTTCTGTGGAACATGCCTTCTTGACACTTATCTGTAAATCTGTTTCACCACGAGTTGCTGCACTAAACATCTATGTCAAAAGAAAGAAAGGTATATAGTTTTTGTTAGTAGATGAGAAAAAGAATGAAGAGTATTCTAGTTTAAGCTTCAATTGCTATCATATATCTTGTCATGGTTCAAAACATCACCCTTTGCAAAACTCACTTTTTATGAAAATACTACTAGAATATCAATCGATATTTCAGAGCTATTGTTTGCTGATAGTTACAAGAATTCAATCAAACAAGATTGTATTGGTATGCGGAGCTTTTAAATTTCGTATTCACAATGTATATTTTCCGTATATTCAAAACTGCCTCCAGCTAACTTGGCCACGCAGGAATATGGATTCTGGAAATTCGATTAGATTATCAAGACTTGTTACTAAATATGAGGTTGTTCGCAAGTCCCTCCCTATAAATCTCATCTGTACACCTGATCGGAAGCCTGTCTCTATCAAAGTATCATCCAGCATAACTTTCCATACCAAGTTGTTTATTGTTATGCAGATAGGAAATGAGTAATTTTTGCTGACATAATTGCTTAGTAGTCTCCACGGTTGATTAATTTTTCGACTCGATCATTCCTAAGCAGGCCAGAACCGAACCTAAGTTTCACTATCAATTTAACATCCTTTTCGGATTCAATTTTAGTTAGCATCGAGGATTACTGTTGTAACATTCTATTGGCCAACCGTTTAACTCTTAAACCAAAATTATTCCCTTTTATCCTAAGACTAATTTATGAGTTCTATTGAAAATTTAAAGTCATTTGATCCTTTCGCCGATACTGGTGACGCTGAAACCCAACCAACTAACTATATCCATATCCGTATTCAACAAAGAAATGGTAGAAAAACATTGACCACTGTTCAAGGTGTTCCAGCTGAATATGATTTAAAGAAGATTTTGAAAGTTTTGAAAAAAGATTTTGCCTGTAATGGTAATATTGTCAAAGAGGAAGATTTCGGTCAAGTCATACAATTGCAAGGTGACCAAAGATTAAAAGTCATGGAGTTCTTAACTCAGCAATTGGGTCTTCAAAAGAAGAACATCAAGATTCATGGTTTCTAGGTAGTTCGTGCTCACGTTAACAAACTGCTGAATTGATGATTTTGCTGTCATGGAAGTCTATAGTTTCTTACTACTATTAATTGTTAGGGTAAGCTTTTGTTGTTGTATCACGAACATGGGGTCAGAACGAGATGTGACCACTTCTACGACTTGTTCGTGGTCTAGTAGGTTTATACTTCTAAGAATGGAAATGTAATTACTTAGTGTTTGCCTAAGCCCTGCAGACCTTTTTTCTCTTTTGTATTACAGCTTATCGCATTTCATCTCTATATTCATTTTCAATTTATCAGATATTTTACTCAGTAACTTTTAAGATTCGTTTCTCGGTTTTGTAGACTGATTGGTAATGTGGTTGCTCACTTGTTCGTGGTATCGGTTCGTCCCTCAAACCCAACAGCTCAACGCTGTTGCTTTCAAGTCGAAATGCTCCCGGCCGTTCATATTGGGCTGTGCACCTCCAACATCCAAAATCCAAAGTCAAACAATACAAACAAAGTCCATTTCATTACTGCGAGCTCCAACAAGTACCTCAAAATTTATTAGCATGGCTGTATATATTTGCGGCTGGTGTTATTGAAATTTACATATTCTGCTACTTAAGTTCCTCAAAATGGACAAGCTAATGAGTAATGGTTACGACCGAAAACTGGAGAGAAACAAATCAATTCATTTTTGAAACTATCAACTGTTTGGTTCTACAAAAATTATCTTACCAGAAGCGCTGGAGACCTCCAATCATCCGTAGAGTTCAAGGTTAGACCTTTCAGTTCTTCTTACAAAGCCAGACATTACAAATTTTATTACACACGCGCTATACAGGTGGAGCCGCAACAACAAGAGGTGATTTTGCATGTAAACCGAGTAATTATTATATTATATTATATTATATTATATTATATTAAATGGAAACACACAAATTGATTATAATGAAATCTATTTTGATTTACTTATAGTTAATACTTCTTTTTGTAAGAAAGCAGCACTGATACACTTATATTGCACTACATCAACTAACATTTGGCATACCAACTGCAGAGAACTAATTCAAAATGCCGTCCGACTTGAACTTGAAAAAGTCATGGAATCCCAAGTTGATGAAAAATAGAGAGAAGGTGTGGCAGCGAGAACAACAAGTGCTTCAAGACTACAGGAAGATCAAAGAAAGAGAGGAGGAAGCTGATGGGGTACGGTGCAAGAATGGATTACTTGCCTTGAATAATAGTTCTAAGTCCTGTCAGGCCGATGATATAAAAACCAATTGGATGTACGATGGGAAAACAAAGTACGGCCCCAGGAATAATTCAAGCTCCGTAAATAAAGATGTTTTGCTTGGAAAGAGGAGAAAAGATGGTTTGATATTCAAACCAGACTCTCAAGATGGTGACGATGGTGATAAGAAATGTGAACAAATTACTCAAATCGACAGGGTTCTGAGTTTGAGTAAAATTGACAATAAGGTTTCCGACTTACAGAGCATGAAGACCAATTCAACTTTAGACACTTTTTCAATTGAGAAAGGTGATCCAATGTATAAGTTTAAATTAAAAGAACTTCAGAAAAAACAATTCATAGAGAAGCAAAAGCGGCTTTTCACCGACAAAGTGAAAGAAGGTGAAAAGAATCATTCATCAGTTAGCAGTCGATACGCAGAAACCCACGGCTATCGTCACATTAGTCACGGTATTAACCATTGTGGGGATGTTCGTGATGGTTACGCTCTTGCCAATGGGAGCTATCGTCCTTCTACGGGCAGAGATTCGCCCAATCAAAGCATAAAAGAATCTCGTGACTCTAAAACTAAACATAGCAAAAGACGTAGTAGTAGTAGAGATTCAAACGTACATCCAAGAAAAAAGAACAATAATTACGAACTGAAAGTATCTGCATCTGACTCTAGGGCGAAACATGACAAGGAGTTTCACACAAGAAAGACTAAACCAAAATGACGCCATTCAAATTGTTTGTTGCTAGAAGCTAGTTGAGGTGCTATATATGTACATTTATTTAGTTCACGTGTCTTCTAATTATAATATCCATACAAAACATACGCTCAACTGTTGAAACTGTAATTTTAGTGGAATTACTAGCTCCAAAATAAAAAACAGTCAGGTGAAAATTACTTGGTAGAAGTTTTAGAGAATTTTTGAGTTTGAATCAAACACTTCACGGTACTTCCAGTGTGAATGTTGAGATTACAGAGATACTCGTCCTCTTTGGTTAACATGACCCCCTTTCCATCGAACAAATAAACATTCTTCAATCCAACATCACCAAAAGCTTCCCTATGAAGCATGAACAATTGAGATTCTTTGAACCAAGACAAAACTTTGTCTCTTAAAAATTTCAAGTCAGTTCCATAGTCAGGATCCGCATATTCTTCGGGACTAAATTCAAAATGATAAACTATAGGTCTAGTGAAAAGTAGTCGATCGTTCTGGTCTTGTTTGTCGGTAGATATGTAATTCTTCCCTGACAGAAAAGCCTCGTTCTTGGCTGGCCCAGTGGCATTCAATGATACGTACACATGAGCACAATGCGCTGGATAGTCACGGAAAACATCATGACCAGGTGGATGCCATATCTTATAATAAACTCCCGTATTCAAAAGAATTTCGTAGATGATTAGACTGACAAAAACATAAATGAATAAGATTGTAACAAAATGAGACAAAGGAGACACAAGTAAATTGGAAGTGAGTTCTGTCTTTTTCAAGTTAGTCAATATATACTGTTCATGATACTGTAAAACAGATTTCAGCATAGGGTTCGAAGTCACAAGAAGGTAGGATCTCTCAATAATATTGTAAAGAGTACTCAGCATTACCATGTTACATATATTTCTTGGGGAAATGTATCTTGTGATTCACCGAAATGACATATATTCCTCATGATAGTTGAAGGAGGAAACATATCATGAGCGTACATATCGGAGCGGACTATTTATGTGCCAAATGTAGTTGAAATTGGAATGGTGCATGTCACATGAGTGTTTTTGTGCAATGCCTTCAAAATATTGCAATAGTTTTTTTTTGCTGATTTTTGACTTCTAGTTCGATAAAGCTAAAAGGGTATGCTCTTTTTCCAAATCCTCATTACACAGACAATCTTACTATCCGTTCACAATAAATAGCAGTGTGTTAAAGAAATTTCCGGGATGGTCAAAAACGGCCTGGTATATGTTCTTTTCACGGCGGTCGGAACTGCTGTAACAGCTTACTTCATAGTCAAAAATCAAAAACATTATTGTTTAGAAAGCATAGCTAATGACCCTTTAGCAGCAAAACAAAATATTGCTGCACTTATAGGAAACACACCTATGGTAAAAATAGAATCACTTTCTAAAATTACAGGATGCGAGATTTACGCTAAACTTGAGCTAGCTAATCCAGGTGGATCAGCTAAGGACAGAGTCGCCTTAGCAATCATTAAAGATTTCGAAGCTAAAGGTGTTATCAAGCCTGGTAGAGGTGATGTCATATTTGAGGGAACTTCAGGATCTACTGGCATTTCATTTGCTATGCTGTGTAACACTTTGGGGTATACTGCCCATATCTGTTTGCCTGATGATACGTCGAACGAGAAGCTTCAACTTCTGGAGAGTTATCATGCCGAAATTGAAAAAGTCAAACCGGCATCCATTGTTGACCCGAGCCAGTACGTTAATGCAGCCAGAATTGGCGCACTGCAACTCTCTGAGGACCAATCAACCGATGCTGTTGGCGTCTTTGCTGATCAGTTTGAAAATAGCAATAATTGGAGAGTTCATTATCAAACCACCGGTCCTGAGATATGGCAACAGATGAATCACAAATTAGACTATTTTGTCACTGGATCTGGCACAGGTGGTACTATAGCAGGATGCTCTCGTTATTTAAAGGAGAAAAATCCAGACTTAAAAGTAGTGCTGGCTGATCCACAAGGATCGGGATTGCACAACAGGATTAAATATGGAGTGATGTACAGTTCTGTCGAAAAGGAGGGGACCAGAAGAAGACATCAAGTTGATACGATAATTGAAGGAATTGGACTAACCAGGCTTACGCATAATTTCAAACAAGGAGAATCATATATAGATGATTCACAAAAAGTGACAGATTTACAGGCGATAAAAATGGCACGGTATTTGAGCTCGAATGATGGTCTGTTTTTAGGCTCTAGTAGTTCAGTTAATGCAGTTGCTGCTACGACGCTTGCGCTCAGAGCGGAAAAGGGTTCGCGGATTGTAATTATTGCTTGCGATTCAGGTACAAGACACCTGTCCAAATTTTGGAAAGAAGCCCTAAAAGTTGATGCAAACGTTACATTGGAGGATGTGTTGACTTGATAATGTTTGGCGACAAGTGTCTACTTATTATATAAGACTAAGCGACTGATAGATAATAATAGATAATAATAGATAATAATAGATAATAATAGATAATAATAGATAATAATAGATAATAATAGATAATAATAGATAATAATAGATAATAATAGATAATAATAGATAATAATAGATAATAATAGATAATAATAGATAATAATAATCCAATATTATTCCTTTAAACTTCCTGAACATCAATAGTAGTACTTGGTTACAAATCATCAAAGCTCCCTTGAACCTGGGACTGATTTTTCAACTGTTTCTTGGTTGCTCGGACAATATCTTTCCAATCCACTTCTGTCGCCGAATCATTGTCATTATCTTCCGCTGCTTGCTGATTGATATTGGCCTCAACAGCCTCTCTTTTTCTTTTCATTTTTGTTCTTCTTTCTTGCTTACTCCCTTTGGTATCAAGTTTAGCACTCCATGCAGAGTTCTTACTAGCAAGATCTGCCTTTTTTTCGAATTTCTCTTTTCTATCCCTTTTCTTTTGGTCTGTCTTGAGTGTCTCTAACCGGGAATCTTCTTTCTGCTTATTCCTATATGAGTACTTATCAAATTTTATTGATCTATCTAGCCATCCATCCTCAGGAAAATTGTCTATGTATTTGTTCTCTGGCATCTTGGGCAGTCTCATCAATCCGTACATTTTTGCTATTCCAACATAATCTAGAGTCTGTAGTCTGAAAATTGATCCAGCTACATGCTGAGAATAATATCTGATAAATCCAACAAAGGACCTTATTGCATGGTCGTACCTTTCTCTGTCTTGTAAGAGCCATTCCCTGGAAACTACATCAAACCACTTAGAGTCAGAAGTACACACTACAGGAGTATTTAATAGCTTCACAATAACTCCCTTTACTGCCATGAACTCTATGTAATCTTCCTCTCTGCCTTCTGTTAGCATGGTAATTGCCTTACCAGCTTTGTTTGCTCTACCTGTTCTACCACATCTATGTAAAAACACTTCAGGATTAGTTGGAGGATCAATCTGAATAACCAGATCAACCTCTGGAATATCCAAACCTCTGGCGGCAACATCTGTGGTAAACAGAATTGATTTTGATGCTGTTGACTCAGTAAAATTGCTTAATGTTTTTAATCTTGGCTTTGTTCTCAGTTTTCCGTGTAATGAATATATGCTTTCAAAGTCCAAGTGGAAACTCTTCAGTTTTTTGAGTAAATTATTGAAAAGGCCATAAAAATGAGTCACCCCAACGCAAGTTGGGAAATAAACAATGACTTTCTTATATTTATAATTCGTTAGCAAGTTTAATAAAACTTTCAATTTTGCTTCAGCCTTTACAACCATATAAAACAAACCGAGTGAGGTAGGTACATTAGAGTGCTTTAAGGTCAAGGATCTTACAGTAACTTTCACAGGGTTAGTCATACCAGTTTTGAATATGTCGTTACCAGCACTGGAAATAGTTGCTGAAAATAAACCTGTACGTCTTTGCCTAGGTAACAGTCTAACAATTGACTGCGTATCGGTCATGAAACTTATATCAAGTAACTTGTCAGCTTCATCCAAAATCATGATTTCACAAGATGTTGTCTTGACTGTTTGATTAGATAAAAACTCTAATACTCTACCGGGAGTGCCAACCAAAATTTGGGGTTTGTTGTTCAAAAAGAGTTGAATGTCTTCTCTGGCAGATCCCACCGAGCCCACAAGTAGCTGTGTTCGGATTTTGGTAGAATACTCAGGTTGAAAGTCTAATATTTCCTTGAATACAGCTGTTATTTGACTTGCAAGCTCTCTTGTAGGTGATAGTATCACAGCTCCAAAATGGCCTTTCTGAAACCCTTGTTCTTCTCGCATAACTTTGCAAATCTTCTCAAGAACTGGTATGACATATGCCAAGGTCTTACCTGACCCTGTTACTGCCTCAACAACAACGTCCTTGTTGTGAGAAAGTAATGGAATTGTTGAAGCTTGAACAGGGGTCATAGTAGAATATCCCAAAGATATGACCGCATCATGTATCCATGGCTGAATTTGATATGTAAGCGAGCTCCACAAAGTTGACTGTCTACCTGGTTTCATAAAATACGTTATAATATTCTGTTGTTATTTGATACGTGGTACGTGATACGTGATACGTGATATGGGATAGAGAGATATACAACCTTGAATAGATAGATGTAAGTTAACTAGACTGTTTCTAATACAAATATAGTTTTTATTTAACAGATTTAGAAAAAATTTGTTACGCGGCTCCGAATGATTTCAAATACCAAGCACCCACCAGCATAAAATCTTGCAATAAATTCGATAAATTCTTCTCTCAATGGAACTCAAATTTGGTGTAGTGCAACCTGCATTTCATTAAAGGTCACTTAATCTCGAACATAGCAATTAGCCTGAGGTGCATCTTAAAGCGAATAGTAGGAGTGCACCAAAGCTTCGTCAAAGACATTTCAAAACAGATTTGCTAAAACTACGAGCGTCTATACTGGAAACAGAATTGTTGACGATGACTATCAAAAATGAATTGGTCTGTAGGATACCATAACTAGAAGGAAACTGCAAATACAAAGAATTCTGAAAGTGGTGCTGATTCCAGAAATAATGACGAATTTATTTATGTCTCCTTCCAACAACAGCCAAAGAAAAAGAACAAAAGAAAGTTTGATTTATCGAAATATATGACACGGCATGTGGGTTTCAGATTTTCTTATCTTCGATGGAACTACCAAGAATTGGCTATTCAAAAAGAAAAAATTGATTTGCCTACTGCGGAACATGAAATTCTGCTTGCTTTGATCAAACTTAAGTTAGTTGATTTATTCTCACCACGGGATTTCAATTTTAGCAAATGTCGTAGAACTGACAGAGGTCTGAGTACAATGAATCAAGTGCTGTCACTGGTAGTGAGGTCGAAGTTAACAAAACATGAAAGTGAAAACTTTTCTCATAATTAAAGAGCTTTACTGTATACGTATGTTGAACCAAGTATTGCCGCCGTATATAAGATTCCATTCAGTCTTCACCCAGGGAATCCGATGCTAGATTCATTTGTAACTTTAGACTTTAAAAATACATTTTGATGGGAGAAATATAAAGGAAGCTACATCATACTACTTAGGGAAAAAGGATTTTAAAAACTTCTGTAAAATTGATGCGTCTAAACAAATAAGCGATCACCAGAGAACAGTCCTACAAGCTAACATTATAAAACTGGCTTAGTTTTAATTTATATATACAATTCAAAGGAAGTGCATAATGGTGGGATCAGGTTTAATACATAGTTATAATTTTATTTGCAACAGGACAAGAATTGGAAGAGTCAACAATTGTAAAAAGAGTTTTGGATCTTAATGGGTTTCCGAGTAGGCCTGCTTACATGACTGCTTTTGGTATTTCCCTGGTCGTATATTACTGTGGGTCCGACGAAACAAAATTGAAATTATTATCAGAACCCGATCAAGCGATAAATCAACAAATCAACATTTAGAGTTAGAAGATGTCTGAAGCGATGTTTGAAGCGATAATCAAATGTTTCCGGTTTTATGAGAGATACAGTGAGTAATCATTTGCCTTCTTAGTTTGTAAATACAGTGCTGAATCTTGGTGGTGGTAGTGGAACGTCAGTAAATCAACGTACCACATCCTATAAAAGGTCAACACTCGATACACCAGAAGAGATCAACTCCATGTAGACGAATAAGAAGCGAAGCTTTGAGATCGTTCCATGAGTTTGAAATTTATA